>JAFBJS010004584.1:367397-408637 GCA_016785265.1 Paraplagusia blochii
GAGGGACAGTGGATACATTGGTAGAAGAATGATCTTAGAGATGGAGCTACCAGGTAGGAGACAAAGAGGACATTGATGGATGCAGTGAGGGAGGACATGGTGGTTGTTGGTGTTAGAGTTGACGATACAGAGAACAGGGTGATATGGAAAATGTTGACTCATTGTGGCAACCCCTGAAAAAAGGGATAAGTTGAAAGGAAACAGAAAAATGTTGCTTGTTTTGTGAGATATCATGCAAAACTATCAGAAATAATCTACTTCAAGGTAAAATTGTTGAATATTTAACATAATCACCAAACATCTGCTAAGACTGTTGTAGCAGAATGTCATGTGCAAATCACACGCTTTGACTGTTGATGCTCAGTGGACTGAAACTAACAACCTACCGACTCATCAACACCTATTCACGTAGCCATTAATGGACTTTATTTCATCAAACCTTATGTTGTTTTGTAGTCACAGTTCCTGTTGGAATCGCTCTGTTAGGCCCCATTGTTGTGGTGGACACAGACTGGGGTCAGGTTTCCATGTCCACTTTGCACAATTTCTGCCGTCCAACCCCGATGGCTTGCAGATGTTGTCCAAGTCAAAAAGGTTGGCTTGGGGCACTTTAAGCTGAGTGCACCCTGTTGTCTGCTTCTCACTTTGTTGAACCAGACCTCACTGGTCTGGCCTCCGAGGTCAACCACAACACCGACTCTGCTCCCAGCCTGTCAATGTGTCAGGGCGCATACAGGCATGTGGGAAAGGAGAGGGAGAACACACACATACAAGAGGTTCACCTGTTGGAACGACGGTGGTGGGAGAGAGAGCTCTTTATACAACGTCCGCATAACGCTCAAGGTGAAAAGCGTGGCATCCCTGTGGAAACCAAAGGACTTCTGACCTCTTCTTGGGCCGCTGTCATGTGACATCTTTGTTTTCCCACCTCCTCAACCTCATCCATAGGTAGCCGATGTAAAAAAAAAAATTATGTGTGTATCTAACAGTTGACTAATTGTTCAGCCCAGTTAGCCGCGGATCAGTACGTGAACTCCCACAGTAGCTATGTAAACCATCCGTTTTACTGCAGCTCGGGTATAATTCCTCCGCGTCTCTCGCAGACACATTAAAACCGTTCTCACAACAAGCCCCGCCGCTCGGCTTTGACCCGAAAACACTTTTCGGCATCACATCGCATTAGATCACTGAGAAACAGCAACGGCACACATTGAAAACATTCCTTTTTTTAAAACACGTCTCTTCTTGTGGGCTTTAAATCATGTAGTATTTAAAGAGGACTTCTGTTACCGCAGGGAACAAATGAGACTTTGTGTATAGGTTGGCACTTCAGGCATGTGCTATAATAAGTTCTGGCCTCTGGTTTACGCCGCCATCACACGCAGCGCACACAGATGTTGTCCCAGCCGGCGGAGACATGGGTGGCGGTGGACACGGGACCAGCGTCCCCAGTTTTCATGCAGTTCAAATCATTGTTCAAACAGGATTAGTGCCAGCTTCAAAGTGTCAGGGCAATTACAACAATGACATCGGTCTGGTTTGGGGGTTATGACTGATGGAGTGTAAATGTCAATGGAGATAACTGCCTGGCTGTCTGTCCTCGCCGCCCACCACTCTTCTCTTCCATCTGTTACTCTGAATCCGTTTTTTTTTTTTACATATGAAGCATCAGTCCATCAGAGTCTGAGGCAGTTTGACCCAGTGGGTAAATGAATCTGACAGTTGGTCCTGCTCTCATCCACAGCGACGGTATATTTTCAGCAGAGCAATTGTGCGTTGGAGCTCTGACAGTTTTATCTACTTCAGGAGACAAATAGATGCTCATGTATTAAATAATCAATGTTTGATACAATCTGATCTGAGCAGCACTTGGCTCGGCTAAAGGGTAATAAAGTAGCAAGGGAATTAATTATGCTTGTTGACCCTGTGTGGTTTGAGCCACAATCAAGAAAAAAAAAAAAAACAAACATGAATGAGCTGTTGGCCCTGCTGAGCAGTTATTTGCAATAAAAAAAAAATACATCTGCATAAAAAGTTGGTTTACATCATAGAAATGCTCTAACGAGTGTTCCACTGTGTTCAGACAGCATTGGCAGTAACAGTTAGCAATAAAAAAAGACATGTATGTAAACTTCTGCCTCATGTTTATGACTTTAACTTTATTGTGAAATTTTGATGATTTTTTACCATTTTTGTCAGTCAGTGTTATTGGACAGAATTCAGAATTTTAAGCTAGAAAAGCCAGAGTGAGATCCTTTGGACATGTTCAGAGGAGGGACAGTGGATACATTAGCGGAAGAATAATTGTGGAGATGGAGCTACCAGGTAGGAGACAAAGAGGACATTGATGGATGCAGTGAGGGAGGACATGGAGGTAGTTGACATATTTTTGTCCTTTTACTTCATCTGATCACGTCATCATCTCCCATATCATCTTCTCCCATGGAGCATTGAAGACAGCTTCTTTACTTTTTATACTCTTATGTCAGATGTTGGACTGCACTACATTTACTTTCTTTAGTTCGTGATTTTTCATTTGCATTTGTTTTTTTAGGGAAATTGTCATCTCTCAATCTACCTGTTGGACACCCCTGTCCTAGATTATTAAGTCACCATCGTGTAACCATAGCTGAGTGACAGACTTGCTTATATACAGTCTGTGCAGCCTGACTTGGTTTGCTCCAGGAAGTCATTGAATATTAGCTTCCAGAAGGTTTTTCTGCCTTGTAGCGATCAAATAGCAATGTTACTTTTCGATCATCCGAAGTCAGCTCTTCCTATCACTGTGAAGGAGAATCCACCAAGTGCTCACCCACCAATAGGGAACGTGAGCTGGGTTAAGGCCATGGTGAGACGGGTTAGTTTTACCCTTATGATGATGTGTCGTTGCAATAGCAAACTATGATTTGCCAAAGAGGAGCAGCACAGTTGACTCCTACGTATAAACCAGTTTTGTTTGTAACACTGAACAACACATTCCAGTTTCTGTATTTTGTCATTACATCAACAGTTGGTAGTACACACATTCTACTCCACTAATCTCACGTCCAAGGACACACTAAAGAATTTCTTGATCTATTCTGTTGGTGGAAGTCACTTCATCAGTTAATGAAAAATGAATTGTTGGGGGAAAAAAAAAGTACCTTAAGTGTCCTGGACAAATACATCCATAAGCCACTTACGTAGATAAGCTAAGTGGCAAACCTTACTTACTCCTTTTAATATGCCTCAGTGGTGCTCAAAGAAAGACGGAAAGCAGTTCAGATATGACGTACCCTCTTGCTCCCCCTCATTAATCTTAATAAAACAATTGACCCCGGAATAGCTTATTTCTGCCCTGGACCATTAGGCTGCATGACCGGGGCTTTAAATATTAAGCAGGCTTTGTAAAATTTGATAAAATGTTTAGTAAATGGCAGAAGGCAGGGTACACTCCTGGGCTCTTACCCTGCCGTGTGTGAATGATGGATATATTTTTATTAGACAGAATGCTGTTTTAAGCAGCATTGCAATATTGATATTCGGCCTCAGCGTGCATGATGCAAAATGTTGGACGTAACCCCCAGCACCTGCCTCTCGCAACAAAACTGAAAAAATGCAGGAGTAAGTGTTCTGTGATTTCCTTTTCAAAAGAAAAGAAATGGGGGGAAAAAAAAAAAAAAAACGTTTGAGGTTCAATCTGTTTGCAAGGGTACGTTTCTCATATGTGGGCTGCTGCGCTATTTTCTGCCCCTTTGCCCCCTCAGACCACGTCGGTGGAGCAGAGTATACCTCACAATATACAGTAATTTGTCTCTGATTAAAATTTCTGCTGAGCTTTGAAGCCCAAGCTGGTGTTCAGTGCTGAAGTGGTCTTCCTTGTCTGGTAAAAATTGAAAGCCTTTTCATCTCAGAGGGCTTAAGGGGTCAAAGGAACACCAAATAACCCTCCCCGTTGTGTTCCCTTTTTTTTTTTTTTCCTCAGAAGCTCGTAACAAACTGCACCTTTGTCGGACGCGGCCTCTGTCAGGCCGGGGCTGGGGGGACTGCCCTCGAGTTCAGGCTTTGGAGACCCTGTCAGCTTCAAAACGGGGTCTGCTTTATTTCACCCCCTAACCCCAGGCCCAAAAAAAGAGCCACGCAGGAAAAACAGAAAGATATATGATATATGGAAGCCTAGTGAAACTCCGCGGCTGGGAAATGAGGAAAGGTGCAAAGTGCAGAGTGAGCAGAAAATGAAGGGAGGTTATTGTAGAGGGATTTTTAACACTATACTTCCACTTTAGGGGTGAATCAATGTTACGTTGTGAGATAGAAGCTAAAATGATTTTTTTTTTTTTTTCCGTTTCCTTTTGATCATTGTTCATGTTGAACAGTTAAAGAAATGGCCTTTAACTATTCTTCTGTAATGAAGAGTGAAATTGTCTTTCTTGCACCTCTTCTTCACATCTTTTACACTAACTCAGACATGAATAGAAAAAAAAAGGCTGCGTTAGAATTGGAGTTCATTCTGCGTCGTCTCGTGGACTGAATGGGAACCAGTTGTCATTTTGTACAAATAGATTTAAAAAAATAATGAAGAGCAACATTTGATGAGCACTACATCAAAGTGGATTCCTGCTCAGCCCTGAATGAGGAGTGACAGTGCCATTACATGGAACATTTTCTATTTCGCGAGGAAATGGAAATCCTCGGGATGAATCTCCAAGTTTGGCACATCTGCATTAAATGAATGGAATTGATTGACTTGGAGAGGTTGCTGCATAGCCAATCAATCCGAAGGAGGACAACGCAGGGGCGGCAGCGGGGATAAGGTAAAGAAGGGGGGCCCCTATTGTTTTGGGGCCCTGATGTCAGCCAGTCCTTGACCTTGGAAGGGGAGGGACAGCCTCTTTACTCATGGCCCGAGCTGGAACATTGGGGAAAAGGGGTTTGGAGGCTCAATATGGGAGAGCTGCGCTTTCAAGCGCAGGTCAACGGTCAGCATCAATGCTCAGGAGTATTAATGAGTGACCTTCGGAAAATGGTGGAGGAGGACAGAGAGATGGAGAGAGTAGGTATAAAAAAAAGAGGCACAGAGTGAAGGGTGGGTGGGGTGAGTGGCAGTGAGAGAACTGTAAAGCCCTGAGAGAATGAGGCTGAGACCTGTTTCTCCAAGATAACAGAGATTGGCCTATGAAAATGCATCCATCACAAGGCCACTAAGGCGGAGCCTTCTTTTGTGCGGTTCTGCGGGCTGAGAGAGGGAAGGCTGGGGTGGATGGAAGACAGGACAGGAAAGGAGGGAGGCGGTGAGGGAGGGTCAATCTGGTGGAGATGGAAATGGTGGTTAAGGGAGGGAGCAGTGAGGATGACAATGGGTGAGAGAAGTAAGGGTCGTTGAGGCCAGCTTGGCACGGACGAGTGAACGCTCCATTGATTATTCAACAGGGAGCAGATATTTAGGAAGATGGAAGCTCCTCAATCCCTGAATTTAGGGGTGAGTGGTGGGTGGGTGGAGTGGGGGCAGGCGGGGGGTTACACACTGACTGGGAGATTTCTAATTTTGTCCTGACGGGTTTGTGACAGTGAGGTTTGGATGAGAAAGGAAAGGTATGATAGGTGAAAGGTTTAAAGCTGAGGTTACTAACTGGCGGACCGCGGTCCGTCTCCGGACCAATGGGTAATCCTGTACGGACCCGGATCTATAATCTATTTATACGGCAAATGAATTTAACGGGATAGTTTTAAGGTGCGCAGCTTTTTCAGTGTTTACGACCAACGCCATTGTAAACACAGGAAAAGCTGCGCCGGTATCAGGAGATAAACTGACCAATCGTGTACAGGTTAAATTATCCCACGTGGTGCTTTTCAGCCAATCAACTCTCGGCATTCTCGGCAGTTAACAGAAAGTGTTAATTGTTAATTGTTGATTTGTTATGATTTGTATTGTTAAAGTGGTTGAGATTGTTCTGACAAGGTGTGTTAAAGAAAAATTATATAAGCTGTTGCTACACCTTATTTCTCTCGAGTTAAGAGCTTTATTTGAAGATGTTAATACTACTACAACATATATAACTCTGGCAAGATGGACATGATGTTCCGGACATTTATTTGAATATTTTTTTTCTGACTGGACCTCTTGGCGTTTTAGTTAAATACCCCTGGTTTAAAGGTTTTCAAAAAAAAAAAGTGACTACTTGCTGGACTGTAGGTACGACTGGTTCTGTCGTCACTTCATAATCATTTGATCGTCTGGACTGAGGAGAATCCAGAATTCACAGAGATCTTTAACATGTAGAGGTTTTCACCAGCTCTGAATGAGGAAGATGACAGGAATCTCAAACTCCCAGCATGCCGTTCACATATGGCACATGAATCACCCACATGTGGCCCAACCTAGATTCAGTATGTTATGTAATCTGACTGCATGCTTTGGATGGATGGATGGATGGAAGGATAGAACATTATCACTCCCTTGAGAATCTCCTTTTGGAAATTAGGAACTAGGCGCAGGAAACTGTGGTCTACAGCTAATTTAAGTTTGACGCTGTGGTATTTCAGTTTGCACCACTGAAAGCAGACCATGTTGTTTGGAGAAGTTACACAGAACTGCTGTTCATTCATAACGCAGTATATTTTTTATCTTTTCTGAATAGTAAGTAAGAAAAAGTCAAATCTTTGTCCTTTTAGACAAAAAAAATACTTAAAACATGATCAGTCCTTTCTCTCTATGTATCAACATTAGATGATTTTCATCTCTTCTCTTTCACCTATGTATGGAGTGAAGAAACCTCAGGGTGATTGACAGTGGAGAGGATCCTCACCAAGGACGGACAGGCGGACAAACTAAATATTAGCAAGAAAAACACACGTACGAGTAAAAAGAAGGGCACCATAAAGTCCCCTCATAGTCTATTCACGTCCATCATGTTGCATAACACCAGGTCCTGGGTCCAGATCTCAAACACCAGGGTCCTTCTTGTGCCATTTCTTCATTTTGGTTCAGTCTGGATGTATTTTCAACTGCAAGGCAAAGTCAGAGTGTTGTTTGGTTACACACTCAAAGAAGTTTTTAGACGAAACACAATGTGGTTCATTGGACCAAACAGCTATGCTGTATTTTTATATCAATATTTCATAGTGATGTATAACTTTATATTTTCAATAAACCACGACTTGTCTTTAGTCTTCATATTGATTCTTGAACCTCTTTGCAGGTTAATATATATTATTTTTACTTTGAAGAGGATTAGATTGCAACGTTCATAAAAAGACAGTTTTTGCAACAAGAGAGTCGGTGACAACTTTTCATGGTCCTACACAGTTCCTGTGGTGTCATTCATATTAAAAGACATAGTGAGACCTTTTTTTCATGAGCTGGTTCCAATCTATTGACACCAAAATGGACGTGCAAAGGTGTTCAGCCTCGTGCACAAATCTTTCACTGTGTAAAAAAAAAAAAAAAACGTTGCAAGACCTTTTCCACATCCACGTTCAGACACACTCAAACTCTAAATGACTGTGGATATGTGTGGAGCTCTGGATCTGCCGTCCACACGTTTCTAGCTGTGTACCTTTGGCAATACTCGGTGGTTATGCTGAGAAACAGCAAATAATGTAATAAACAAAAAAAAAGTTGTCATGAGAGAAAGCTCACATCAGAGACACATTAATGAATGATGCTTAGGGGTTTGCACTTACTGTATATGCTTGTATGTCAATCGTTAACCCGTCTTTAACCTTGTAATTGTAAGTTTTTGCAAAACATAGAAGCATGGATTTAGGTCGGACATTTACTGGACATTTACTGGACATTTACTGCAGAATGTTGGTGATAGGTTGTTGAGGTGGATACTTCACCAAGGCCAGTATTTAAGGACCTATGTGCGTAGCTGCAGCCGAACTACAGTCCTGCATGGTGCCGACACAGGTGTTGATCATACTGGGCTGCCTGAGAACATGTGCGGTCCAGCAGAGCCGGACAATAGCTATGGAAATGTTGGAAAAGCTGCACAGTTTGCGGTGTCACCCTGAAGCCAGAAAAAAAGCCACAGCCAGAAAAAAAAATATATAATACAATTTTTTTTTTTAATGATTGTGTCCACAGATCATAGCATCCTTTTAAATATATTTGCATACGTATGTGGAGTTGGTTTGGGCTTGGTCTGGTTACCCCACATGTGCGCTTAATTCCACGTTGATTGAATGCAACCAATGGAAACGCACGGATTCCTGAACTGCACACACTGATTCATCTGAAATGGTCAGTGTTTCAATCTTTTTGCGTTATGTTCTACTATTAAATTTACCTAAGCCTTTGTACATGAGTCCCCAGGTTGTTTTATGGGGACACTCTCATAGTTGACCTCGGACAAAATCATCCACAGGAAGTAAATGCATGAACTAAAACAGTAAATGGATTCATGTGCTTGTGTGAAGCAGGTTCTTCAGGGTTAAGATTCCCAAATGTATAGATTTATTTTGGAAGTAAAGAGATCCAAGAAGCCGGCTTGAGTTTAGTGCCTTCCCTTTGACTAAACCTTGAAGTGCTTACTCTCCAGAACTCTCATGTTTTGACTTTAAGGCACACCGTATGAGTCTTTTTAACAAATTTCCTTCCCTGCGCTTGCCATCTCGTGCACAGCACATCTCTTTTTACATGTCAGACTTCAGATCAAGGCTATCTGCAGGGGTGCAGGACAAGATTGTATGCTTTATACTGACTTTTGTTTTCCCCTCAACACCTGCTGCGCTCCCCAGAATTTCCAGGAAAACATTCTCTTTCCTCTGCTTGTCATGGTGAGATCCTGATATAGGAAGCAGATTGATGCAGATGAGTAACAGACGGATAAAAGGAAGATTGAGTGAGGTGGGGTGAGAGGAAGAGTAGGAGATGTCAAAGTCCCTGTGAGTGCTGATAAAATCTCGTCTGCATTGTAAGTGGCACATTGGCTGAGTCAAATTGATGCCACTGCCTTCAACTTTTCACTTTTGGTATCCCGCGCCTTCTTTACCCTTGGGCCTTTTAATTTTCCCTGGTTCTCCTTCCTCGTGCTTCCGTCCATCCTGAAGTCAGATGCACCACCGGCACTTTAAAGCCCCCTAATGTATACATTATTCATATGACACCACAAAAGGTGCTCATTAAACTTTACATGGACAATGGAGTAGACAGTCATGGGTTCAGAGTGTTGCCGATGTCACAGATGTGACGGTGGATTGACAGCGAGCAGAGAGGGAACACTGCAGGTGTTTGATTTGCAGATGTCTTTGATTTATTGCCACACTTTTTTGCATCCAGTCACATCCTCCCTCACGCTTGGCAGCTTGGAATTCTTTCCATTCTCTTGCATTTCTGTTCTAACCCTGTCTAGCTCAACATTAACATTCTGGGATAAATACTATGTCTTGAAATAAGACAAAATCCTTTAAGTTTACTTTCATAAGAAATTATTATTAATATAAGTCAGTCTTTGATACACATGTATGTGTATGTATATGTGTCAAATTTTGGTTTCCACCATAAAAGTGACATTCTCTAACCGGTTAAAACAAAATAATATATATATACACACAGTATATATATATATATATACACACAGTATATATATATATATATATATATATATATATATATTTTTTTTCTTTTACTTAGATTCCCCCATAGTCCCCCCTTATTACAGCTCCATATCCCTCAATGTTGCATTTAGACTTGCTTGTTATGAAAAATGCTGTTGCATGGGATTCTCACAATATCTTTCTATCTCAACACAAATACATAAAATTAGTTTTATTTGCACTTTACCAAAGAAACTTTGCACTGGCCATTGATAATGCATTTTGATTGGAAGATACCATTATTTCTAAATAAGCGTTTCTGATATGTATATATACTATATATATATATATATATATATATATATAAATAGACCTGGGTCTGCAAGGCTCCAGGTGCTAATCCATCAGCTGCCATGTTGCCACTGAGATGCTCTGATCACAGCATCTTCAGACCAACGTAACTTCCCCCGCCCACAGGTAGGCTCACAGTATGTCCAAGTGTGATAGTTCTGGAAGCTGCAACCCCTGCAAACTGCCGATGGATTAGGGATGGAGACAAACGAATGAATGCATATATGTGTGTAGGAGGCAGACAATTTAGGTATCTCAGCAGTTTAATAACTTGAGCAACATTCAGAAAATTCCTGCAACGCTGCAGACACGTAGCGTCAGTGTGATGTGTTTCCATGCACGCGCGAACTCAAAAATACAGCAATTCAACAACAAATGCCCCTTTTCATCTGCCTCAACCTGAACGCTGCCTCTGACAACATAAACAAGCCGCCGTAGAGGGCCCTTTGGGTGCGACGCATACACTTTCCTTCTCCTTGGCTGGTGTCTCCACAGAGCATTCATCCCTTAATAATACAACACTTAACCCTCCCTTATTGTCCATAAAAGGCTTGGCTGGCAGGTACAGTAAGCTGGTGGGGCTAACAAAAGCTCGGTGCCGAGCTGAGAAAAACATCCACACGGGGAAATGAGCTGTCATTACAGTAGCAGCGGCAGCACTTAGGCACTGCTCTGTATGTGTTCATCTCCACTGCTATGCTACCCCCAAGGTCCTCTTCTACTCATAAATACATAATTGCACCCACCGCCTGCCATAGAGATTTTTTTTTTTCATCAGCTGTCAGAAATGACCTGGATTACCCATCACTGTTTGACCCAAATGCAGCCGTCAGATATGTTAATCACGGCTTACATAACCGCTCAGCCCTACTTTCCTCAGACTTTAACCTCGAGTACACGTTCACATTAGAGACCCTTTAAATATCGCCTGTCAACAACAGCAGAAAACAAATAAAAGGATCTGATTTGTAAAGGAAGGAAAAAAAAAACATGTAAAAAAAAATGATATGCAGGCGTACTTTAACCTTGACTTTGACAAGTCTCCAAGGGACGCATTCAAAGCAGAGACGCTGACGTCCAATAACACTTTGAGAGGAAATTGTTTGCTTGGCTACTGATTTCCACAAATACATTGACAGTGTCAATCAAACTGGGTTTTTATGAGTTTTTTTTTTTTTTAGATTATTGCCAACTGATGAAGTGTTTATGTTCAGAAGCATCAACATGAAAGTATCAAACAGGAATTGATGCTTTTTCTTTGTGTTAATGTGGCATAAAAGCACTATTGTATGCAAACAAAAACACTTATACATAGTGTGCTCTTTTTGTAAACAAAGACCTAGAGTATAGTTCAACTTCTCTGAAGTATACTTGTAATCATACCTGAATTATTTTATTTATATGAAAAAAAGTGGTGACAAGTTACAGATTACCTCATTATTGAATACCATAACAATCAGGCTAAAATACCAGTACTAAATATAATGCTTTAGCTTTAGCTCTTAGCATTTGCTAATCTATGGGGCTCCACTCCTCCAACAATATGACATCATTATAAAATATCTTATAGGAAAGAGAGCAAACTCCTTCTCATTGTGACATTGTTATTCACACCACTCCACACAACCAAAGTGAACAGTGGGCAGGTCAGGGGACCTCAGTGATAACTTGGTGATAGGGGGATTCAAATCGGGGACCTTGCGGACCCAAGTCTGCTTCCTTAACCACTAGGCCACCAACTGCTCTCGTAAAATGACATCTTACACATTTATATATTGTATATCTTAATATATAACTATTAAAAGGGGGATTAATTGAGATTTATTAGACACGATGGCCCTAGGCCACCAGGGGCAGTGTTGCCCTGGTAGCTAAGCCGCTGGTTTGAATCCAGCAGCTGCCAAGTTGCCTCTTGAGCATGGCGCTGTCCTCACTCACTGCCTCCTGTCACTCATGGCTGCCCACTGTTCACTGGTGGTAATGGGTTAAATGCAGAGGTGAGCAGTTTGCTGTCCTTTCTTCCTTCTTCCATTGCGTTTTCTTCATGTTTTTATATAATTTTTTCTATCATATACCAGCTTTATTTAACCACTTTGAGTAATTTTTTTTTTCTTTTTTCTTTCATTTAACCTTTAAGTCCTCCTGTTTTGCGCCGTTAATTCTATCGAGTCCTGAACTGCGGCGTGTAAATACTGCACCTCTGTTTCAAAGTCAACTATCTGTGACATGCCAGTGTCTTAAACCATGTAGTCCCGTCTAGGGAAACTGTTCGTCTCTGTCAAAACATGGCCAGTGTCACCACGGGACTTGTAGGAACAATGGCTACAGAATGATGACATTAATATTTCTCCGCAGCCTTGTTGTAAGAGCAACTTGGAAACATGAATTTACATCAATATATTATGACAAAATTATACATCTCTCTCATGTCCACATATATTCACTGCCGGCAGTTATTTACAATGTGCATTAAATGTTTCTATTGCAAACATAATGTGTGGTATAAAATAAGACACTGTTATCTTTGTTTTTTTTGGCTTGGGGTTTTAATCTAACTTTACATCAGAAGTAATTATTCAGTGATGGAGTATTTGGTCGGCAATGTAAAGGTGTTAAACTGTAGCCACAAGTTGCCTTAACAGCTCAATCCCAGTCTTATCTCTTTAGTGGTAATTATAACAGATATCATCCTGCAGGACGGTGTCAGCCAATCAGTCAGTCCTGAAGCCAAACTCCTTCCCCCAGCTCAATGCCGGTTTCCCCCGTAACACTGCTAAGATTTGGCTCAGCCATCTTCCCTTTGCATAAACAGCGCCTGCAGTCAGAGGCTGCTCTGATCAAAGGGACAAATCTATCCAGGAGCAATCAGGTTGCTGTGCTAGCCCGTGCCGTTGACAACTGCAGGCTCTTTGATCAGAAATACATCATCTTCAGCAAGGCTGCCTGCCTGGGTGCCTTTGTCTGGGGCCAGGAAATAGGGGAAGTGATCGCTCCCTCTTGGTGCTTCTCCTCGCTGCCGCGCCTTTTGGCAGGCAAGATGAAAGCTACCCCAATTATAAGTGAAAATACCCAGAGTGAACCAGGGCTGAGCTTCTGGGGTGTAGCTGATGCTGCCACCACCTTTATATATCATCAGTAAATCTCTATATGCTGTCCTTGCACCCCCCCGGTACAAGACGCATTGTCATTTTCTCTTTTTCTCTCCCCCCTGTCTTTGACTGAGAAATTACACTGTGGTTCAGATAGTGTCCCGGTGCGATTGAGGTCACAGCCAAAAGCATTCGTCTCCCCCTTTTCTCACAATTTAGTAACTGCACTTCTAATAACATGGTCTCGTCTGCAAGCGAAAAAGAAAAGTGAATGTCTAGGCCTCTGAGCGCACCTCACCCGCTCCTCCCGCCCGCTTTAAACTCCTTGACTGTGAGCTCCAGCTATTTTTTTTTTTACCACCCCCCTCCCCCCTTCTCCCTCATCTTCAAGAGGTGGAACAGGAGATGTTGAATGATGGACAGGTGTGCAGCCATTGTGCTGTTTCTGCTCTGCACTGAAGATCATTGATTTGCATTACAGTCCCCGCACATAAAACACAACCTTGGTCTCTCCCCCCTCTCCCCTGTCTGTCTCTCTCCCCTCTCTCATGCACCACACGCTCCCCAGGAAGTGGCTGTGGCATGGAAGAGTAAGCAGGCTCTGTGTACTGTGACTGTGAAGCCAAGCTAACGGTTACTTTTGGAAAAGGTGGGGGGCGGGGGCTTTGTCAGGATCTCCCTCCTGTATCCTGTGTGAATTGGCAGCTGGTTTGATTTTGTTTGTTGGACTGAACATTGATTCAGGTCAGAAATGTCCAAACAGTTTTCAGAAAAGGATGGATTAAAAAGTGTGCAAAAACAAAGGCCTGCAGACCAGCCGGTCCTAGAGACATACTTCAGAAGTGGTGATAATTTTAAGGCACAAAATATTATAAAATACTTTTATTAATACATTTAAAAATACTGATTATATTTTACCTCACTTTTTATTTATTTTATATAAATACATACATAAAAATACATGTATGTATGTAAATGTTAATTTATTGTATATTTATATATGCATGCTTTTGTGTACTGTGCCTATTCACATTATATATGCATATATACAATATATCTATGTTACCATACTACCTTAGTATACTATAAAATCATACATATATGTGCATTTTCACTTGAATATTTATAATTTATTCTCCTTAATGTTACGTTGAATAAATATTAAATTAGCATTGAAATATTATGTTTTATTAAATTCAATATATATTTGTTTATTTTTTCCTATCTATGTATAATATTTATATTTCTAAATATGTATAAATATATCTATAACATATACATATTGTGTGTGTGTATATATAAATATTTATATATTTTTTATATATGCATATATATTTATATGTGCATTTTTAAACAAATATGGTATTTCTCTGTAAAGACGTCCAATGAATATTTTTTGAATGTGAAGGGATTTTTTTTTTTTTTTTACTGGTTTTGGAAATATTTGTTATTTTCAAACTGTCTTTTCCTTCTACCCTGCCATTATTAATTATGCAGTCACTCCATTAAACCTATGTGAAAATAACTGCTCTTGTTAAACAAGATTTTCCAAGGCTGTTTTTTTTTTTTTTTGATGGGCCAAACACAATTTTATTTTTTTGTTGTCCATTTTAATTTCACAATATCTTGAGTAGTGAAATTTCCGTGTCTACTCCTCCATATTGTTTTATTATCTTCAGCCCTGGCTGGTCATCCGCCCATGTCTCGTGTCTGGCCTGTTATAAGGTCTGTTAACACCCGGTGTGAGCTGAATGTCGAATCACAGGTGCTACATGCAGTGTTAAAAGCTGGCAAGTGAAGAAAGAAAGATTGAATCTGGGTCACTTTAATGCTCTCCTCCGTCACACCGCTACATCTTCACAGGCCTGAGACGTAAGGCACATTGTCAAGTATTAATGAAGAAAACGTCCCTGTAGGGCTGGTGTTTGTCAAACCAAATTACATACATTCAGTTGGAAAGGTGAGGATTAATCTTTCAAATCCCTTCTGGATGTGTAGGATGCACCGCACAGTCCCTGGCTGGAAATAACCCCCCTGATGCTGACACGAATTGGCTGAGCAGAAGCATTGTGCCGTTATGGTACACATTGGTTTGAGTTTGAGGCCAGTAAACCACTGAACATGCTGACATGCATTACAGCGTTCCCTCTGACTGTAGCAGCTGCTACAGTTGCAGTGTTCATGGAAATGAAGTTAAATGAAAAGGAATTATTAACCTGTGTGAACAGTTATAACCATTTCTGAAAACAATTTTAAGTGGTGGATTCTTCTTTTCCTTTTGCCTTTTTCCTTTCTTAAGGCTGACCGCAGCGAGTCAATAACAGGGGGGACATTTACATCTCCCCCTGTCCTCTGTATCCTCAACTCTAACTCCAACTACCTCCATGTCCTCCCTCACTGCATCCATCAATCTCCTTTTTGTCTCCTACCTGGTAGCTCCATCTCTAGGATCATTCCTCTACCAATGAGTCCACTGTCCCTCCTCTGAACATGTCCAAACCATCTCAATCTGTCCTCTCTAGCTTTTTCTCCAAACCTTCCTGTCTGTGTTGTCCCTCTAATGACCACATTCCTGATCCTGTCCATCCTTGTCTCTCCTAAAGAGAACCTCAGCATCTTAACTCCTCCACCTACTCCTCTGTCTCCTGTCTTCTGTCTATTCCTAGTGTCACTAAACTTCACCTCAGCCGACTCTCTCACATCACAGATCACTCCTGACTCTTTTCTCTAGTTGTTAAGTGGCAGATTAAATAAATAAATATTGTCTGAGATAATGAGACATCCATTACAAATGTAGATTTGGGTGCAATTTCTTGCTTCGCCACCAGTGTGGAGTCAGCAGCCTCAACACCTGAGACCCACATTACAGTGCACCATTGCAATGGTGCACTTCTCCTGCAGGTGGTGAACCTACTGGATGCTAACCACTTGAAAAGGGATTTGAACCTGCCCAGGAGGTGAACCCTAGAGTTTCACACCAATGACAAAGACATTGCATCTGGCCCATAGTGGAGGTCCTATGATGCCCTATTGTCCAAACTAAGTTATTTCTGAATCATTCGATACTGATATCTAGCTGATGGTGTAGCACTAATACAGGGCTAGGCAAATAAGAGTCCTTAAAATTTAACGCTGGGCCTGAGTCTGGAGAAGATATGTGAAGCATTCATTTATATTATGATATAAATCATAAATGAAGTCAATGGTGGCAGAATGCTATCGGAGAAATGAAAAGACAAAATAATAATGGCAATATATATTATCTGTATGATTTGAAAATTGTTAGTGGACCAGAGTAAATACTCCAAGAGGCCTCATCTGGGCCCCAGGCCTTAGTTTGCCCAGGTCTGCACTAATTACTACACTTTTAATTTCACTTTCACGTCATCAGTACTTGAAGGTCACATCATCTGGGTGACACCCTGACATTGCATCATTGGGCTTTCATATATTGGAGGAAAACATGACAATAATTGTAATAATATATATCACAAACTACTTAGTTACATTAGCAGTCGGACAACATGAATCACATTGTGACGATAGTTTTTTATAATAACAATAACAAAAGGTGGACAAATAAAAAGCTGAAGCTATAAGGTAAAACAAGCTAATATTGAGTTGCAATGAGAGTTTTATTTGTTTTGTACTTGTCAAATAAGTTTCCTAAGCCACTAGGGGGCGTTTGTAATCTCATCTCCATGTTATGTTTGGGGAAAACCATCTGAGAAAAGTACAATACAGATCGAATGATGCTCAGCTTCACCCTCTTAGTGAAATGTTCCAAATGTCAGGTTGAGAAGTCACTGAGAGACATTTTCTGTCCATTAGAAACTAAAGAATTGACCTCAAATAACTTAACCAGCAAACTGGGAAGAGAAACACCATTCCCAGGCAATTAAATGTGCTTGATAATACAGTTGCTGCCCCGCTGTGTGAAAAGTAGGGAAATCCACATGCCTCCTTATTTCTGGTAGGGATTTTGTCTACCATGGGAAAGTAGCACTGAAGCTAAGATCGGCCGTATCCCTCGCTAAACCCCACGCAGCTCTACGGGGTAGTGTCTTGCTGAGATTTAAATAAGCCTAAAGATTACTTGATGGCTTTTAAATGCAAATTACGGCGAATGTGCAAAGCTCCGCTTGTAAAACCTGGCCTTATCATTTGCCTCTTAGATCACGGCGCGTCTGAACGTAGAAGCAGCCTCGAGGCCCCCCAATAAGCTTCAGGCCAATGGCCACTCCTGAGGAAGAAGGCTGCAGAGGTGAAGGAGCACGACATGGACCTATTGACCAAGGTGAGTGGAACTGAAAGATGAAGTTTAATCAAAGTTCTTTCTTATGCTCGGCCATTTCTGCAACTCCATCTGTGTGTGTTTACTTTCTTTAGAGCAGGCCTGGGCAAGTATTTAGACTCACGGGCCACAGGTGGTACTAAAATTTGACTCATGGGTCAGATCAGGATAAGAAAGATTGAGTATTTGCTAAGATAAATGATGGGTAAAATATTGAATACAGGTTAAAATGCTCAAACACATTAAACCTCTTTAGACCTTCTATTAGGGAAATGCTGGCTTTGAAGGGGGAAGGAAGAAGAGGGATAACGATAATATAAATTAAGAATATAATTTAGACAAGTTTGGCGGACCGGATTAAAACGCCGAATGGGCCACATCCGGCCCCCGGGTCTTAGTTTGCCCAGGTCTGCTGTAGAGTCGTGGTACATTAAACAGGGCTGAAAGCCAGGTGCTTTAACAGATTAGTTATTAATCAATTAACAAATTAAGAAAACTCTAGTTAGTAGCTTTGATCCATAGCGTCAGTTATTTGTCCAGTATTTTTTTTTTTGCACTTTTAAGCGGGTAACAGATGTCAGAAATGGCTCTGTGAAAAATCCGAGAGTATTTATGGGTTGAAACATGAAAGGAGGCTGTGCTTGTGGATGCATTTATTTTTGAATGGCACCCAGTTCATTACTTAATGATTTCAAAAGGCTGTAAAGGAGCTGAGTCTGAGCCAGCGAAACCTGTGACCCTGCTGAGTCAATGTGCTAAACAGACACAGCCTCCGCTTCAGGCACGTCCATACTTCTGGAAATATGACATGCGACTGCTGAACTACATTAGACAAAAGATATGAAAAAAAAAATGCACACTCGGACTTGCACAATGATTAATTGTGTTTAAGGATCTTTCATCAAACAGCTGTTGTGTAGTGAAAGAAGCAACTTTGATCACATCCGTGTTCCTTCAGCATCTGTCCATTCGGAATCCTCTGTTGTGGTTCACGGTAGCAGCTGTGAACGTTTACATTCAGTTGTATATAACTGCAGTATATGTGTATTTTTCTATGTTCGACCTCAGTGGTGGGCGATAACTTTAAGGTGTTTTATTAGACGTTGGCTCCTGTTGGACATGTTTAGATGTAAGTTCACTGTGAATGATTGCCCAAGTAAAAGAATCCCTGATATCGTTGGGTCTATTAATACATATTATTCATCTCAGTGAAGTATGGGGTGACACCTGTTTTGGCTGCTGTTAAAACGTAAATAAAAGTTTTCGCTTGATGCACATGAGCAAGACTGTCTGTGTAGGTTCTCAGTCATCCAGGTCATTCAATCCAAGTTACTTCCAGGTCAACTGGATATAGTGGGTGTTTTGTAGATGTTTCACCTCTTCATCCAAGATGCTTCTTCAGTTCTAATAGACTACAGGACGGGGAGTCCTGGTGTTTAACCTCAAAGAGGCTCCAAACCTGCGAAAAGAGGTTGTTGCATTAACAAAAGTCTAGTGAGGAAAGTGGGTTAAGATGTGCGATGGATTCCAAGTCAGCTGAATGTACAGTCACAAACCTAGAGGTGTTGATGGGGTTGGTATTGGGATCAATTGAGTCATACTTTGTTTTGATGTTTGTTGGAGTGAGTTGCTTTCTTTCTCCGTGGTGCAATTGCAGTCTGATTGTCAGAGATGGTTGTGAGTTTTCTGGGATGAGAGCTCAGATCAGCAATATGGCTGGATGTAAAGTTGTTTCTTGGTTTCTCCAGATTGACATAACTAGCTTCCTGCACTCCTCTCTCAAACCATCTGTCTTCTCTGGCCAGGATATGAACATCCTCAGCCACAGAACTGTGCCTCTTGTCCTCCAGATGTAAATGAACAGAGGTTTACATGAGCAAGCTGCTTTAGTGTACTGCTACTTGCAAAGAGAGGAAGGAAGGAAGGAAAGCAAACTCTTTGTCATTGTGACGTTGTGGTCCAACAAAATGTGACCTCTTTATTTAACCCATCACCAAAGTGAACAGTGGGCAGCTTTGAGTGGCCGGGAGTAGACAGTAGACCAGGCGTGGGCAAACTTTTTGACTCACGGGCCACAATTGGTCCTACAATTGGACACAGGGGTCGAGTTCAGAGCAGAAAGTTGGATCTTTTGTTTGAACTAAGATAAATAGCAGGTAAAAATCATGTATAAGACCTTAAAAACCTACATTTCTAATTCCCTCTATGGCGTCATCTACTGGGTAAAAGCATCATTGCAGGGAGAAGGCAGATTTATAATGATGGTATAGATAAATTATTTAATTTGGATAAGGTTGGCGGGCCGCATTTAAAAGCTCAACAGGCCGCATCTGGCCCCCGGGCCTTAGTTTGCCCATGCCTGCAGTAGACCATGCTCAGTGGACCTCAGTGTAACCTGGCAGCTGGTGGACTTGTACCCGCAACCCTCTGGACAGAAGTGCCCAATAAATAGATTAGGATCTACCAGTAAATCACAAAGGCTGGTAGATCATGAGCATCTAAATGCAAATCCAATCTTTTTACATATATTTAGCTTATATCTCAAAGACTGAATTAGCAACGATCCATCATTGATCCATTTGGGGCCACACAGCAACATTTAATCAACGTATCAGGTGTATATAAAGAGTATATTCAGTTCATTTCTGTAAATGTGTGATCAATATTATCAAAGAAGGTAGATCACCTATGGTCATTTGAAGGAAAACAAGCTTGTTGTCATTGTGACATTGTTATTCACACCACTGCAAACAAGGAAATGTGAAAGTGAACAGTGGGCAGCTATCAGCAGTGAACTGGGTCGGTACCATGCTCAGTGGACCTTCGTAATAACCTGGCAGTTATTGTTGGATTCAAACCTGGAACCCACAGTTTCTTAACCACCACACTAAAGAGGTCTAGGTAGTAGCTAACGATTTGACGTTAAATTGTTGTTTAAACATTCCGTTCAGTTTTTACAAGTAAAATACAAATCAGTACTCATTGGGATTTTATAGTTATACGATGAGTTCCAAAAAAGCACCTACATTTTTGTCTTAGTTCTGCTTTCTGAAAGTCTATTTGGTGCAATTTTGTTCACATTTATTTTTAAGGTTGTCTTCACAGCCAGATTAAGACTATATTCCATTGCCTCAGTATAAATGGTGTCTTTGGGCTGAAAACCAACGCAAATTAGTATAAACCCCTAATATGCAGGTGCTGCTGCGTTTTCACATTTTTTTTAACCCAAAAATAGTTCTGAAAAAACATCGTAATTTAGGTTGTATCATTTTGAATGTGGGGTCCTAAGGCTGTGGGATAATAGAAATATAACTTTCACAGCTGCCTTGAACACTCTTGAACACCACCCCTTCCTGCTCCCTCAGTGCACCAGTCTTTTTTTTTTTTTTTTGTTACATTGTAGACTCACAGAGCTGGAGCCAGCGTTTACCAGCCATTACTGAAAACTACAGCTTGGGGCAATTCTGCCTGGCTTCTGTGGTGAGCTGTAATAGTTACCGCTCCTGCTAAGTAAAATGACTCAGGCAGTTATGCTGCTCAAGGGCACTACCCATAGTAGTTATCCGGGAGTCTGCTTTGGCCTCCTGTGCTCTGGATGTTTGTTCACCTACTCTCCACACAAAGTGACCTATTTCACAACACATCAAACTGCTAGGGTCACGCCATTGCCTCCCCCCCAATACCACCCCCTCATACTTCACTGTGCATGTACAGTTATGTCACACATTCCTTTGATTTTTCAACCTGGCTTCAGCCACTGTGTGCATCTGGCACAGCGTGTAGGCACAGCTGCTGTCAACAAGGGCCTGAGCTGTCAGAAACCACCAAACCCAGGTCAAGGTCTTGGAGGGGGGGAACTTGGTGATGAGGGGCGGGTGGAGAGTGGTGGCAGTCTTGACTGATGTCATGGTTGACTGCTTTGTCTTATAACCCACACGTACCTCTATAGTGAACACACACACACACACACACACGCACACAATTTCCCTTTCATTCGCTTTTTCTTCACTATGTACCCTTGTCATACCACCCCACCGCCGCCACCACCCTCACACCCTTTACCCCAGGTGTTAAGAAACAATGTGGATGAGGTCGAGGACATTGGAAACCCACCAGAGAGAGAACAGATGTCACATGCTTCTTGCACCACGCTCTGGGAGGTGTGTGTTCTGCGCTGTGACAGGTAGCATGTTGTGGTTGAAGGCTAACGCAGGGCCCCCCTGGTCCCAGAAGAAAATGGGATCAAGGCGAGAGGGGGCGTTGGAGGGTTAAAGGACACAGGATGAAATAAATAAGAAAAGAAGTTATTGCTTGAAGTTTACTGAAAGTTAATTTCCAAAATTTGATAAAGTCATTTTTTTATGCATCAATATTTAAGAACTTTGTTTCATCTATTCTTTGCGTTCATTCATTAGGGATTCACCATCAAGATGCCTTGTCATAATTAAGCACGTGGCCTGCTTAATGTACATTCACCTGTGAGTTAACTCATTAGAAATCTTGCTGATAAAAGACGTGTCATGTCCACCAATGCCACCGAAAGTGATCCGCTGTGTCCCCTATGATACTTCCCTCTGTGATAATGTACATATTCATTATTCAACAAGGCCTGTCAGATTAACAGGGTATTGGGCAGATTAGCTGGTTAGCCGCCTGGTGGTCCTGTCTTTTTATCCAGTGACTGACTAAGAACATCACAGTGACAGCCATCCCTGGTGTAGTGAAAGAACCGATCTACTTTTGCTGTCAGGATTAGTTTGAGTTCCTTTATCTAAATGTTTGCATTAAAGGTTGGTTTGTACTGTGACATACTGTAGTACTACTATAGTGCCTTTGAGGAAGGCTCTCAGTATGGGTGACAAGGATGGACGGGATTAGGAATGAGGTGATTATAGGGACAACACGGATAGGGAGGTTTGGAGAAAATGCTAGAGAAGCCAGATTGAGATGGTTTGGACATGTTCAGAGGGGGGACAGTGGATACATTGGTAGAAGAATGATCCTAGAGATGGAGCTACCAGGTAGGACACAAAGAGGAGATTGATGGATGCAGTGAGGGAGGACATGGAGGAAGTTGGAGTCATAGCGGAAGATACAGATAGCAGGGTGAGATGGAAAATGTTGATTTGCAGTGGCAACCCTTGAAAAAAGGGACAAACCGAAAGGACAATAAGAAAGAAGGCAACCTATGGCCTTGTGTATACAGGGCTTGGTTATTCTTGGAAGGCTAGGACTGAATGACTGGCAGTGCTACGTTGTGTTGATCATCAAAAACAGCCCAGGCTCATGTCACCAGACTGAAGATAAAAAAAAAACAAAACTGAAATAAATTCAAGTTTTACAGACAAAGTGAACTTATTTGGTAAAACCCAGTTGAAGAACTGATTTTTGCCAACATGTCCAGTGAACTAGAACCCGGTCACTGAATTAGTTAACTAGAAAAATTTTACGAAGGAAAAAAATATGAATAAAAATTAAGAACTTTATAGATGTCATTGTCTCGACAAGTGTGAGCTTGGTGTCAAAAGTTAGTAAGAAACTACTGCTAAATGTGCATGACCCTTACAGAAGGTCAAACATAATGTCCATTCACTTTAGATTCATATATATAGTTTAAACATGTTAATTGGATTCCCACAGGTAAACTACCCATCAATGTGACTGTGAGTTTTCAGAGCATAATGTTGCTTTTTTTCCCACTAAATCCATGGATTTCTCCATAGGACATTGCTTGGATTTATTCTTCACATGTTTCAAAGCTTGGCTTTGTAGATATGGATACACACGTACCTGTGAGAACGTCCTCTATACCTTGCGGACAGAGACTTCTATATGTCCTGGTGAGCCTTAACTTTCAAAGCCACCTTCATGCTGTGGCCTCTGAGTCCACATGATAAACATGTGCGGTATATCTTCCTTGCAACACTGTGGTGGATATAGACATCAGAACCAGAAGATGGGTCCTCTGTATCGGACCACGTCCCAGAAACTCCCACCTCCTTCCCATCAAGGGTTAAAAGGGTGCGGCTGTGTTTTTGAAATTTGTGCAAAAAGTGTATTTTCGTCAGTTAACCAGGCTATTTTATTTGATGCAGAGCTTCGAGTTTTCATGGTCTTAGCAGCATTTGTCTTTCATTTGAAGGTGACATCACTCCCAGTACTCTCCGCGTGATTGGGCTTTTCTTGGACTGCTTGACTCCGCGTTCTCCGAGCGAAGTGAAGGAACTGAATGTACACATGTTGCACACATGCTGACAATTATACGTCAGTTTCCACAGGGAGACCAGTGGGCAGGATGGAAAGTATATGTGAACCTACGTCTACAATCAGTGGGTACGCTCGTGATTTAAACTACAGTAAACATGTTGGCAAAAACTAATCAGTGAATCTTTCATCTTCTGGCGCAGCAGACATTTCATTTATCAACCCCGGCACGGTACTGTACGTTGTAATGCTGAGGTCTAGAGATGGTCCGCTTGGATTATATGACCTGAGTGTGCATGTGTGAGAAAGGGAGGGTGGAGGGATTTAAAAGGTACTGCAACATGTCTACCCTCGTAAATAATTAACGTCAGACGTTTTACAGCACCGCGCGCCGCATCATTCTTCTCGGAGCAGACGAGGCAAGATCTTCATCAACTTTTTCGATCCCAACAAACCCATCTCAACAATGTTAGGATCATTAATTGGTGTAGTGGATTTCATTGGACAGCCCTTTATTAATGTTTTACAAGGCCGTTGCCTCATTCTCAAATTACCATCTGTGCTGGACGCGTTGTTGGTTAAGGCGTCCGCTGTGGGACAAGTACAACATTCTTCTGTTCCATATGTCAGGCCCCTCGAGTGTTTACAGTCGCCTTCCGTTGTTAAAAATCTGACTGTTCCCGGCTCTCCTCGCAGTTAACTTTTAGGTAACTGAAAGATGCTGTTTCCATGTTCTGAATGAAGAGGAAAATCACTTAGAAAAACAGCACAGAGGGGTTGTAAAAGAAGCTCACAGGATAAAGAAATAATGACCATTGTTCTGAAAAAAAAAAAAAAAAAAAAAATCAGGGTAGCTCTACTCTAATAATTTCCTCCTGTATTTGTCTCGGGAGATCGTAAAATCTTCCCAGAACACTAAAAGTCGGCAGTTGCTTATCCAATATGATACACGCCACATGAAAAAAGAAAAAAAAGAATCTTTTTACTGCTGAGTTATCTCCCCGGATCTGCAAAGCAGCCTGAATCTGTTCGGATTTTTGGCCTATGACTGCGGTCGGTGAGGGCACAGCCAGTGAATTAACGGTCAGGAGATTTATTTGTTTGGTGTAATAAGGACTGTAAAACAGTAAGAGCTCAGTGCAGCCTTGCCGGCCCACTGCCCCGTGGGTACAATCAAATGTTGCCAGTAAATCAATAGAGCTGGAAGAGGTTTTTATAACCCGAGTTTAACACCAGGCTCTAAGTGCTCCGGGTGGCAGGTCATTTGTTCATTATCCCAACTTATCACAATAAACAATGGCAACTCTGATTGGACTTCTCTGCCACTATGAAAGGGGGGACAAAAATTGGAAGGAAGGAGACAAAAATCTCAGGTGGGCAGAAAGGAGCTAATAAGGAAGACGGAGAGTGGGTGGGAGACAGGGGAGCAGCAGAAGATTAACCACTGTAATTACACACAGGAGCACAGAGGAAGACCTGGACGGGGCTGCAAACCGATAGGGTGAGAGCTCTCTGAACTGTCAGACAGGCCCGATCACTCCACAGATGGCGGGATTATAATCTCGCCATATCTAACACCAGTAGCCTGAGTGTCGTTAGTCGTGTAACACTGTTTTTTTTTTTTTTTTTTTTGGAGGTTACAGATGCACAACTCTGTAAGGGGATAAAAAACATGGAGAGAAAAAGAGGTGGGAGGTGGAAGAAGATGAATTGCTTCAATAATTCTATGGCCTCTTTAAACATGTCTCAGTCTGAGGCTGAATTATATTGCCAAGGAGGATGAGAAGGTTATAATGTAAGATATGACAGGAGGTCATTAAAGCAGCCACAGAGACGCAGCACAGGTGCAGGCATCATTTGTGCTCAGAAAAAAAAGAGCAGGAGAGAGAGAGAGAGAGGCCTACTCACTGTGCTAGTACAGTAGAGCGACTAAGCAGTGAAAACAGGCCGACATGCTGTTTGCAGATGGTTTTACCCCTGAGGAAACTGAAATAATGCGAGTGCATTTTTTTGACCCCGCTGAGGATTTAAGTTCTAACCTATGTTGGCCACATGCTTCATCAGCTGAACGCTGGACACTGTGATTCTAAAAACCTCTAAAGGTGAACTGTTTGCCTGAAATAAGAATATTCTACCATGGGTACCACTGGTAGTAGCAGTGTTCCTAGGGAAGTTCATGCATTCATAAAAAATATACACTATCCCTGGAGATTACGTGTTTTAGTGTTGAGATGGTGGGAAAAAGAAATGGTTGTTGATAAAATGTTTGAGCGTTACAATAGATTTTTGGCCTCAAAACACGTCAAAGGTAAAAAAGTCAAAATCTGCAACTACAGACAGAGACTATAGTGTGAGTCTGTTGTTGATCACAATCCAAGCAGCTATCATCATCAGTAGGGTAAAACTAACCTGCCTCACGTTGGTCTAAACCCAGCTCACGTTCCCTATTGGTGGGTGAACAATCCAACGCTTGGTGAATTCTGCTTCACACTGATAGGAAGAGCCAACGTCAAAGGTTTTGTTAGTTTTTTAAGATGGAGAAGTAGAGAAATCCTGCTAATTGCGCATCATCCCATCTCTTATTTCTTGTGTTTTGCATTAAAAATTTCTCTACTGCCTATGTGACAGGATCATAAAGCTTTTTTTTACTGTTTGTAGAATATATACATATTTACAAACAAGCACATATACACAAACATGTACGTATATAGATGCTGCTTAAAAATCCTTATAGTGAAACATAAATAAAACCTTACAGTTTTTACGGTTTTGTTGTTGTGACTAGTTTGACTTAGTTTATTTATATGGGAAGAGCCTTTAAACGGGAACTATAGTCACATGATCACGTGATGAGGATCAAGCCATTGACAGTAGGTTGGGGGTTAAAATAGTACTAGAATCTACTGTAAGTTTCATTTATTCCTTTCATAGCAGCTAAAAATATACATGTACACTATATATATATATATATTTATATATATATATATATACATATATACAGTATATGTATATGATAAGTACAAATAATAAATAAATGTATATATGCATGCTTACAAATATACAATATATATATGCATATATACATACATATATGTATATGTAAACATGTAACCATTGATATACAAAATGAATGTATTATTATTATGACCTACTGTATATATATGTATATATATACACACATATATACATATATATATATATATATATAATACAAATTAAAAATAATAATAATACATTCATTTTGTATAGCACTTTCCATGGTACTCAAAGACACAGGTGTATATGTTTACATATGTTTATGTGCATGTATCCCATATACTTGGGTATACTCAGACTATGTACTCAACATATCTATGTACTATCAAGGCCAGCAAAAGTAAATGGCAAAATTGCAGTTTTGTTAAGTTCATCTCCTCAAGGTAAAGTGCGTAACTGCTTCAATCTCACTTATTCAAATTTTTGTGTGCTTAATTTATGACTCCTGTACGGGAGCGTGACAGCTGGAGTTTGTAATTATACAACACACTCCACTTTTTCTAGTCTGCTGCCGACACACTCCTGCATAATTTACAAGTCTGTAAGCTCATCAATTATAGTGTAATTATGTCGATGCACAACAAGCTTTTTACCATATTATAAAGCAAGTCACAAATAAATAAGTGAACAAACAAACAAACAAAGCCGTTAAGACGGAGCACCAGGAGACATAAATTAGAAGGCAGGATTTTCAGTTCCTGTGATGTGAAGTCACTTGCTTCCTCCGGCGGTGCTTTTCTCCTTCTCCTCACTTTCCCCTGCGTCTATTTAGTCTGGGAAAGGCTTTATCCTTGGTTTACCATCCACGTTTGTTCAGTTTACTTTCTACAAACAGACTTGTGATTCATTACTGTGATTAATAAGCCTATCATTAGACACACAAATACCAAAAGAATTACATCTGAGGACTCACTGTCTCCAGCAGAAGCCTTTTCAGGTCAGACTGCAGGAATCCGTGCCTCTCCCACCGTTCTGTTTGTTCTTGTTTTTCCTTTTTTGATATATTAGTGACAGAGTGATTCTTAGAATTGCTTTACTTCTGATAAGAATTGCTTGGTTATGGAAACAAACAGACAGTGGTGCTGAGCCCACTGGCAAATGTATTGACCAGTAGCAGCAGCAGCCTATCTGCTGTGCATTACTTATAGAGATAGATTTGTTGTTTTAGTGCTGTGAATACTAAAGACTGGAGCCAACGCAGGACACCAAAAGATGCTGACGTGTATTCTTTTTTTTTTCTTTAGTATGACAATGTGGTTTGTGATGTTTTCTTTTCTATATTCACACTGTGATGTGACTGGCAAAAGGCAAGATCCCTTTCAACTCAACTGGCCCGTGTTTAGGTTACACAGGGAGCACATTTCCTTTCCATTTGCTGTTGGTGTCGGTTTCAAACACTGTAAGCTCTTAAAAGTAGATGGAAATAACCATGGATGGAGTTAAAAGAAATACATGGCACTGGTCCCATCACCCACTCACATGGAGCAGGCCCTCCATCACAGTCATCTTTTCTGCATCTCCTCACTGCTATTGCACACTTCCCACCAAACATCTGCAACATTCACATCCAGCCCTGTCTAGACACCGAGACACGTTGCACGTAAAGCACAGTATCCTTGGGACATGTTTTTAATAAATAAAGGTTTGGTTTTGTTACATGCACCCTACTTTAGGAACATTTTTTTTTTTTTCCGGTTGATCACGACAGCCTGTTTACATCCATCGTTTTCACACTGCTGTTGTTTTGGCTCCTGCGGGTCATTGCGGTGATAAATCTGGGGAAGTTAGCCTTGGTAATGGACTCCAGAAGGGGTCTGGGAGTTAAAACAGTGATGAGCAATGGAAACTGCGGTCAGCGAGAGAACAGCTGTAACCCGCTAACAGGCGTGGACAAGATGGGAGGAAGGAAACAGCCAAGCGTTCAGAGGCCCAGCGCCGGGTCTATTTTAGGGAGCAGCAGTTGAGGAGCACATGTGGGCATGCTATCGCTCAATGTTCGGAAAGAAAAAAAAAAAGAGCTCAGCAGGAGACCTGCAGCCCTGGGTATGAACTACTTGTACAGTGGCACTGTGAACTCCAGGAAGTAGTTCCTACTGAAGGGTGTGTCGTGACAGTTGGTGTTAAGATTAAATGGAGCTTCTAAAGTACAGTCGTGGGAAAAAAAGTAATGCGACGTGAAAAGAGTACATCGTTCCCCAGAGACCGTGGTTTAAAAACACAGAGGTGCTGTGTGCTGCTCAGGTGCTAAATGCTCTCTAAGGCGACATCATTTTTATTGTAAAAAGTTATTTCTTTTTAGAAACAGGCTCTAGCAACAATGAAACATTATATTTTATGTATTTGAATCAATTTTCAAAAAAATAAACTAACTCTGTATGTTATATATATATATAAATCTATAATTATATATTTATGTACATTTTTTACATCCAAATAGATGTCTGTCTATCTATCTATCTATCTATCTATCTATCTATCTATCTATCCATCTATCCATCTATCCATCTATCCATCCATCTATCCATCCATCCATCCATCCATCCATCCATCCATCCATTGAACCTAGAACTTTTCTTTTTTTCTTTATAAATCACAATTTATTTATTTATTTATTTTATTTAATTAGGTGGCATTACTCTGACTGAAACCAAAAAAATCTATAAAAAAAAAAAATATTTCTGTGTTTTTTGCCTGCCCTACATTCAGAAAGCAGGCTTAAGTATAGATTTTAGCTAAAAATAAGGTCCAAAGCACTTTTCGGCCTTTTGACTTGAAGCTGTAGCGTGAGTGACAGGACTAATCGGAGCAGTGTGTGAGTGTGTGTAGCCTCAGGTTGGCCTTTTCACCTTCCTTGTAAATGTAGCAGAGAATGGCCCGGCTATTGATATGTATATTAGCCTCCACAGACTCCATCTTCTTTGCAGTCTTATTGATGAGCATCTCCTTTTGCTGGAGTTATTGTCTACATCATTGATGGAATTGATTAAACTCAATGAAAATCAACAAATGACCAGTTTAATAGGTAACTCTCTGCCTCAGCAATCAATACTGATTATTACTCCAAAGGACTGGAGCACTGTTGCGGGGTCATCTATTGGTTGGCCTCTGCTGTTTACCCTTTAATCGAGCCTTTGTTTGTGTTTTGAGTTCCAAAGATTCCAGCCATCAGACCAAGATCCCCTTGTCTGGTTTATGTCTTTATAAAGTAAATAAATGAGCTGCTCTGCTCACCAGTCTGGCTGGAATGTCAACGGTCAAAGGTTCATAGCTGCAGGCAGCCAAATTAGGTTTGTGGACACCATACGTCCAACTCCTTTTAATTTGATTACTGCCTACCCATGTGCCCTAGAACATGAACAAATATAACGAAAGCACTGATTGCTGGAGGGTTTGAAGATGTGAACTTGAAGGTGAACACATGAGGCATTCAGTCAGGAGTCTGGACTAAGCCTCTCACTGAAGAAAAGCAGCCATTTTGGAATGGAGATAGGAAGTAGATATGAGTTGTTGTATTTACTAAAATGCCACAAAAAAAAAAAAAAAAAAAAAAACTTTACACAATAATACGCAAACCAAAGGACAATGAAATCTAGCGACAGTTTAAAATATGTTTTTAATAAGTTAATTGATTGTGCCATTATTAGCATTGACATTTATTTGCGTTGACACTGGGGGGCAGCACAACATCTAGAGAACTTTCCGAGATTAGAAAAAGCCCTATTGCTTAACCCTATTAGCTAGATTAGGCAATAGCCTTATTGCCTAATCTATTATGTATTATGTATACGTATTATAATATTTAATACATATATAATAATATTTATTATATATGTATTATAATATTTGTATGTACATGGTAATATAACCAATAGACATTATACATGGCAATATACATAATCATATTACATATGGCTGTACAAGTCTTACAGACCCAACATTTTGCTTGCAAAATATATTGTCCTTTCTAATACCTCATGACCACTTGTCACCATTTCTAACCAGGGATTTAAATCTCTTCACGGAGCACAAATAAACTTTCCTTTATTTTGATTTGAATAGTAACAAAACTAGAAACCTTTTTTGGTTGCGCAACAGAATTGCTAAAAACATCTAAAAATAATGGTAAACTGTTAATTAATTTCTAGCCAACATCTTTGGACTTTTTACCACCAAATCTACTAACACTGCTAACATTAACCTATATATATATATATATATACACTGCTAACCTACTTATCAGGTAACCAGGTTATTACCAGGCCTACCAGGTTATTGAATAGAATAGCCCTTTATTGTCATTGTACCTTGGGGGAGTACAATGGAATTACATCCTTCAACACTATCCATGCTTGTATTGCTTGTATTGTTTTTTGTGCTTTTGTATTTTGTATTTACAGTATCTCTTGTTTGGTGCTGTATCTATCTATCCATAGTAGCCTAGAATGACCTGATGAGTTTCACTTCCCGTGATGTTCACTGATTGAATGAAGAGAGTGGTTGGACTATTATCAACGGCCTGTGTGGTTAGCCTACAGTATTTCTTTGGTAAATCCCAAACAAATTAATTCTTTATATTTGCCACATCTTGCGTTTAGATGGGAAGACATTCTGGGAATTTCATGGGACAACCTTTTTAATTTATAGAGGCGACAAACAAAGTAAAATACAACGACCAACAGACATGTAACGTTATTGATTAACTTTGTTCCAACCGTTTCAAAAACATACATTTTATGGTGGAACTCAATTCCAGAAACATTCAAATACCATGTCTGTTTGGCAAAAACATAATCAATAATAATTAGGAAATCAAAAACATTAAAAGAAATCTGTGCAGTATGGTTAAAAGACGGAAACTGCTGCTGAATGTGCATTGAACGCGTGTTCTTTGATAGAATCAGGAAAGCTCAGAAAATTTAGAAAGTCAATTTTGATAATCTTTCCTAATGGACTGACTATAAATGTATTTGAAAGTTGTGGCAGTGGTATGGTGTTTGTGTTTGTGTTTGTTTACCGGGAAATAGACGAGCCACAGAAAGGGTTTCTCAATTCAAACATTAAAGAAGCTGGGGGATCCTGAAGTAAACAAATGAAATCAGACGGGAGGATCAGACGGCTCCGATGACAAGAATTTCTCAATAATTGGTAAATGATAAGGAAAATCCTTTTGATATGTTGGTGGCTGAGGAGGTATGTTGCTTCGCTCTCATTATAAATCCTCACGCAGATACACTTTTATAATGTGCCGGGTAAACAGTAATGATTTGGCACGAGACAGACACAGTGGACATCTGACTTCAACTAGCTGCCAGCTTCACTGTGTCTTCCTGCAGAGCGCTGCTAGCCTCGTAGACCCTCCAGTGAAAATATAGAATATGGTGGTGCATTATGGATCTGCAGGTGAATTTATTCATTCCCCGGCAAAAGTCGGAAACATGAGCCAGACAAATCAATGCGGCAGAGTTCATCTCTGTCCACCTAATCATTCGCTAATGGCTACTATCAATTATCTGCCCACGGCATCTGCATCCAACACTGTTGCAATTAAAGTCAACCGGCACACACTGAACAGTCCAGTGAAGGTGCTTCAGCATGGGATTCCAGGTGAATATATTGATCATTTTCTGCATGCTAAATTGGATTCATTCCACATCATCAGTCTTGCTTATTTATTTATTACAGCGCTGCAATTTATCAAAAATGAAAGATTTCCCATTCCGGCTGATGGTGGAGAGTGTTGTTGTCTGGGTGATCAAATATATTGTTTTGTTTTTAAGTATAGGGTGTTCCGCCCTTTTGATTTATGCACCAAAGTCTGTCAAACAACATCTGAGCATCTGAGAAGGGGAAAAAAAAAAAGCAGAAGAAGGTGGAGAAAAAAAAAAAAAAAATAGCAACAACTGCTCCACCTAAATGTGCAGTGCTGTGATAATGTACCGCCGGACACGGGCGCTTGTCACACAGAATTTACAAGAGTTTGCACTTTTTTGTGTTTGTTTCCGTATTTTTTATTTATTTATTTATCTACTTGTCCCGCACCCACACACACTCCTGTGGCTGTGCCAGCGTTGACAAATACAGCAGCATACAAAGGAGCGCTGGCTTTTGGAGTGTGGTTATTTATTCATGAGGCCCTGGAGTCCTCCTGTCCATTCCAGGCATTATTTTTCTGTTTTCTCTCGTTGTTTCTCCCGCTGTTACTCGCGAAGATGATGACAACGGTCTCACGACAGTACATCGGCAAACAGAAAGTAGGTATCTGAGCATCTGAGAAGGGGAAAAAAAAACGCAGAAGAAGGTGGAGAAAAAAAAAAAAAAAAGCAGCAACAACTGCTCCACCTAAATGTGCAGTGCTGTGATAATGTACCGCCGGACAAGAGCGCTTGTCACACAGAATTTACAAGAGTTTGCACTTTTTTGTGTTTGTTTCCGTATTTTTTATTTATTTATTTATCTACTTGTCCCGCACCCACACACACTCCTGTGGCTGTGCCAGCGTTGACAAATACAGCAGCATACAAAGGAGCGCTGGCTTTTGGAGTGTGGTTATTTATTCATGAGGCCCTGGAGTCCTCCTGTCCATTCCAGGCATTATTTTTCTGTTTTCTCTCGTTGTTTCTCCCGCTGTTACTCGCGAAGATGATGACAACGGTCTCACGACAGTACATCGGCAAACAGAAAGTAGGTGGCCGTGGTTTGTGGCATGTACTTTTGCACCTGTACGTGTAGGTTTATATGTGCATGCAGATGTGTGTGTGTGTGTGTTTCTAAGAATACAGCATGGACTGACGCCATTGTTGTTTTACTGTTGTTATCTTTCATGAAAAAAATAAAAAAATAAAAAAATGAATATGTGTCAAAGGAAATCAGGGAATAACAAGACGTATCTGTCATTAAAAAAAAGACTTGTTAATTGTTTGTGTAAGTTCTTGGTCACTCAGGTCATTTGAATCCAAAAATGGTTCTACCTATTATGTCCAAATGGACATCGTAGGTTTCTTGAAGACGACGTTTCACCTCTTTATCCAAGAGGCCTCTACAGTGGAGTTCTAGTTTTTAACCTAAAAGAAGCTAAATAGTAAAATACCTGTTATAGCTTTGAGCCATTTGCCTTTAAGAAGTGAAAAAGTCAATGGGAATTCCTAGAAACTGAGATTTAAGTTTAAAACATCAACTTCAATTAATTTCCTCATCCATGACAATTGAGTCACATTGGACATATATTTTAGAGCTCTCTTCAATTTAGTTAAGACTTGTGACGGTGACGTTCATGTCTGGTGAGGGACTGATGTTGTCACAGTCAGATTTATATATAGACAATACATAGATATAAGTATATATGAACCCTGCAGCAACATTTCACTTGTTTTGTTTAAAATTTCATATCAGCATTCCTGACATGTACATACTGGAGCATTGTGGGGGAAAAAAAAAAAATGTTATCGTCTAAATCAGGGGTGCCCAATAGGTAGATCTGGAGCTACCATAAGATCTTCAAAGGTTGCTGGTAGATTCTGAGAAGTAATATAAAATATAGTTATTAAAACAAGAGCTAGAGCTAATTTTATTTTAGGATGCTAATCACTGGGTGATAAAGTGAGTGTAATATAGGTATTGAGTCAGTCACTATAACATATGGTATATGTTAGTGTAGAGAGTAAGATATCCAGTTTATATAGATAGAGTTTTCAATCTAATCTAAGTAACCCTGTTGCCTCAGGGACAGTTTCAATAAGATTCTTCTGGGACAAAATGCTAAAAAGGTGTCAAGAGGGTTGACATTCTTCACTCACCTTAGCTGATCTGTACAGTCCAACAAGATCCCGCTTCAGTTTCCAGCCATGACATGAGGCAGGAGAACTACGTGCCTCACAGTGCAGCGGTTTTCTGACCACTCAGCACAAGAATGCATTATACACAGAGGTGAAAATTGTGCCATTTTCAAAAACAATACTATAAATGATGAATATGTGAGATGAAAAAGAACTTTAACACTAAATAAATAGAACCATTTAATTTATTTTTATATTTTACACAATGACAGTTGAGGCAGAGCCTCACTTGTCTCCCCCTACCATATGTCACTGCTCAAATGAGATGATGGCTACAGCTCCCAGTGCTATTTCCCTAGGGGGGAACTAACTCGGAGACAAGGGGACTATTCTCCCTTACAATCATAGTCTAGAAAAAGTTTAAACCAAAAAATATTTTTATTCATGTCTTGTTGTGTACCAGACTTTGGTTCTTGCCTGTCAGGTTGCCGTTTTTTTTAGACCACTTCCTGCTGTAAAATCAAAAAAACAAACCGATGCTTTTTTGTAAATTATTAATTTAACTTCAGGCTATTTTCTAAGTCAGTGTCTTTTTATTTTTGTTATTTCGAGGGCATGTAAGCTTTGCAGCTGCTTTCTGGCAGAGGTTAACAACTTCACTAAATCTGGACTTGACGTTTAGATTATTAATCATGTGTCACTTTAATATTAATAACAAAAACTTCTGCCAGGGCAGAGCTTTCTTTGTAAAAAAAAAAGTGTTTTATTATCAGCTGCAGCTACGTCACTGTGTCCCTGAAGTACACAACACCAGAGTGTTGCCTTATCCACAATAAGCTCTCCACCCCTGACATCGATGCACACTAATGTACTCCACCTCCCTATGGGTAGACCTGTCGGATCACCTCATCAGAATCCTATACTCCAATGCATCCCATCTGAGTCCGCCTATACCGTGGTCAAAGTCCATAATAAAATGGGCTGAGCTAGGCTGCGCTGTTTGATTGCTGTTGGCCAGTGAGACAGCTATTCACCATAATGTAATATTCCTCCTGTAGTCTGCACTTTAAAACCTGTCTCCCACTGACAGGCCTGCATCACCCTGTGGGGTCAGCGGGGTCTCCCATCACTGTCCAACCACCGAGTCTGACTGACGTAATTCCTATAGAATTGCCTGTTCTGAACTTAAGTGTGTGTCCTGTCTTGACACTTGCAGCGTGTCTGAGGATCTCCAGTAACAATATCACCTATAGGATCAATCCGGAGGCCACGTTCCGGGCCTATGGAATCCATTGATCAGCTCTTTGATGTCAGAGCCTTTCATATATTGCGACCTTTTTAATATTGGCATGAGCCGTCACTGCTGGAGACGGCCGTGAGTCTGACTCTCCGGAGTGGGCAGAATGAGAGTCCAAGGGAAACCAGTGCCGCGTCACAGGTGTCAATACAGCTGCTCCTTATTGACAATTAGACTCTCCCGGATCCCTGAAATGAAATCGGAGATGACAAGACCCTGGACTTTGATCCTGACCCTACATCTCATCACAGCAACTCCCACTTGTCCCTTCAGGGGATTCTTGTTTTAATTTTTTTTATTATTATTGAGGAAAAAGAAAAGTAGTGTGGGTATGAGAGCCAGGCGCTCCGTATTGTGGTGTCATTCAAATTTTCTTTGTTCAATAGGAGATGTCAGCTTGCGTTCCTCAGGGAATTTACACTGACACTGTGGCAGTAGTTTTTCATTATTTTTCAATATGTGTTTTCAGAAGAATAGACAAGTCGACAGACTCTGACTTTTAAAACTCACTGTGCACAGCTCATATTTTGAAAGTCGCATGCGTTATTTCCTACTGGCTCTAAACCAATGTTTCACCTATTGATTGTTCTGACATTTCACTGGGGTAGAACACATTATTAAAATGAGTTCTTCTTAAGAAGAACTTAATTTCTAAATAAAATAAATGTATATTTTGAAGTAAAGTTACTGCACTTTTTCTCTTTTTTTTACTTGCTTTACTAATGTAATTTATTTTAATAAAGTCTAATGTGTAGACTAGCCTGCCTCTGAGAGTCCTGTGCTTTTTCTCTGGCTATGTGATTTGGTTGCAACGCTGCCACCTACTGACGTTGTGTTCAACAGGTCAACAGTCCAAACTGATTTTCTTTTCCAGATGAACGGGGTAATGTTTTCTCATTCATAGAGTGTAACACTATATAAGCCTCAAGGGAAAGTAGAAACAAAAAAATATAAGAATAAACAGGCGCAGTGGTTAGCTTAGCGGTTAAAGAAGTGGACTTGGGTCCACAATGTTTCAGGTTCAGGTCCAACAACTGCTGGATTACCACAGATTGAGTTCCGGTGGATGACTTCCACCTGCAGGAGTACGTTGTGATTTGGGTCACAGTCGTGGAGGTCGCTATGTGATTTGGTTGCAACGCTGCCACCTACTGACGTTGTGTTCAACAGGTCAACAGTCCAAACTGATTTTCTTTTCCAGATGAACGGGGTAATGTTTTCTCATTCATAGAGTGTAACACTATATAAGCCTCAAGGGAAAGTAGAAACAAAAAAATATAAGAATAAACAGGCGCAGTGGTTAGCTTAGCGGTTAAAGAAGTGGACTTGGGTCCACAATGTTTCAGGTTCAGGTCCAACAACTGCTGGATTACCACAGATTGAGTTCCGGTGGATGACTTCCACCTGCAGGAGTACATTGTGATTTGGGTGACAGTCGTGGAGATCGCTGCCCCTTGACCCAACAGCAGATAATTTAATTAATAAGAATATGTAATGTATGTGAAATGTTTGTATATATATATACATACACACACACACACATATATATATACAATAATTAAATATATGACTTTTTTTGTCTTTTTAACTCAAACCAAATTTATATATATATATATATGTATGTATATACATATATACATATATGTATGTATATACATATATAAACATATATACATATATATATTTATGGTGGAAGGATAGTATGGTCATACCTCCCCCCCTTGCCCCTTCATGCTCCTCTTCCTCACAGTGCTTTGACTCCACACCTTCCTCAGTCTCTGTTTCCCTCTTTATATTCAGCCCATCATCTCTTGCCTTGACGGCAGTCTGATGTGTTCTCAGCGTGACTCCCCCTTTACATGAACATGTCAACGCAGTTGAATGAGTCACCTGAACTGACAGCAGATGGTGCTCTTTGGGTACGAGAGGCCCGATCCATCCTGCTCGGCCCACTCTCCGCGCAATCTATCATCATTCTCCCCTCACCTCCGTCTTCTCCCCCAAGACCACTGAGGGGGACTGCGGACCACCATCCTCTCTGCCATCATTTACCTTTGTGCGGGGAAATGTCAGCTCACTCAGCCTTGGGCTTTTTATCCAGGGAGCTGGCGGCGGCTCGTCAACGTGTAGTTTAGATATGGATCCAAGGGGGCACTTCTTAATGATGTGGTTCAGTGATAAACCTGGAAAGACTGGCTGAAAACTGATGAAATGGCGGGTGGGGAAAAAAACGCAAAAATTACCACAGTATAGTAAAAAGACAGCAGCAAAAGTACTGAAAACTTTTGGAAAAGTGGGCCTTAAAGATCGAAGCAGTATATTTAAAAAAAGAGTGTAGTGTCAGGGACACTTTAAAATAATGACTCCTTCTTTTGGATTAGCATACATTAAATGCAGCAGCGAGACAGTGTCTACGAGGTTACGTAAAAAAATCATTGGGAATCCATTAGGAAGCTGAGATAGGGTGTGTAGGATTTCACTTGTTCACAGGCTCCCTGACCCACCTCTGCAATGCAAATGCTTTAATATGCCAGAGTGTTGGAAGGAGCCAATCAGGTATATTGCAGTGATTAGATTAAAATCAGATTTTTTTTCCGTCAACTCAGCAAAGCCGTATTGGTAGTCAATTAAGATCTGTCATAATGTGATGGAGGACAGTTTGAAATGATCCCCTGCTCTGCTAAATGTATGACAGGCTACTGCTAAAAGGGTCTCCGCTCTGACCTTGATTCACCAGGGGCTTTAAATACACAATCTGCTGGTTTCAGCATATGCAATATTTCTCTTCGTCTCCAAGTGAAATGTCAATGAAGTGTGTCTGCAGGCGCCGGCGGAGACCCTCCTTTGTACATTTCCCATTTTCCCACACAATAGAAATCAATGCCGGAGTAATTCACATATTCATTAAGAAAATGCGGCCAGAGTTTTCAGGGCTAGTTGTGAATTAGTAGACAAATCCAGTGCTTTTCCGCATTAGAGCTGGGAGTGAGTGACAGGCGGGGGAATTCTGACACCTTTTCATTTTTTTTCTTCCTCCCTCTCCGTCTTATCTTTCGGTTAATAGTCGTACTTAATACTCATCAATCACGTCAAAAAGATATTGATTGGTGGCAAGATTAAATCAGAGTTATTCCACTGCAGTGGCTCTTACAAAGTACAGCTATTACAGTCAAACACTTCTTGATTCATAAAGATTGAGGATTTGTTTCATTTCTTCTGGTAGAGTACTACAAACGACAACCTTTGCACACAGCGATAATGCCGATAAATATTCAATTTCCAAAGCGAGTCTGTATTTGCATTCTCCTCTGATTCATCAGCTCTGATTTGTGAGCCTTTCATTTTTCTGAGACGATGACGTGGATGTTTCTGAATGACTGCATGTTTGCATAATGCGGCTGACCCCCACATGTGTCGCAGCGTGTCAGAGCTGATGTCATCTGAGATAGTTACAGCCTTGTGCAGCAGAGTTTGTGATCAGAATCTGCCGTTACTCCTCCCAATAATGACGGAGGCGTTTGGACCACAGTCATTCAGAATCTAGGCTGCGCTAACCCTGCTTGACCCGCGCTTGGCTTTATCACCACAGAGCTATGAAAAGCCTGTGGGCAGAGGGCTGGTTCCGTTCAGCAGTTGTGCGGAGCTGAAACGCCTTCAGACAGGTGCTGCGGAGTGTGCCTCACTGCACACAAACAGCTGGGGCCCGTCATCAACGCTCACTGGAGATGACATCACCTGACAAGTGTTCATGTGACTCATCTCCTGCTCTTTGGCTTCATCCAGGGCCGCTGACACATGCTTTACCTTGGAGGCACTTGTACAGGAAAGGAGGGCGGGACGGGACCGCGGGCTTGTCCTCGGCTGCAGGCGCCAAGTTCAGTCACGAGGCTGCGCTGTGCCAAGACTGTGTTAATGTAGGGTGAGGAGGGCGAGGCAGTTCCACTCCTTTTCACACAGTGACAGGTGAAACATCACCATTTTACTGTGTGATCACCCAGTGCACCATGAACCACGTCCATGTTTAAATCCATGGAACATAGTGAGTCAGATGGGATATTACCTAACAGCTGGACTGAAGACATTTTCCTCTGCTGAGTTTACAATATCTCTTTCATAACTTTAATGAGAAAAAAAAATGGCAAAACAGATCTTAGAGCAGGTGTAGGGAAATATTTTGACTCGCAGGCTTTCGACTTACGTAGAAAATACTGTAATAAAAGCTAAAATACTAAAATGCTTTAAGCCTGGCTATGGCGTGCCAGGGGGATATACAGATCTATAATTATCATATAAATGTATATAATTATTTGGAAAAGTTTGCTCAGTGGAATTAAAATGACAAACGTACCACATCCAGCCCTCAAGCCATAGTTTGCCCAGGTCAGGCAGTAGTGTCGTTTTCTTTATTATTAGATTTGTGTTGAATTAAATCCTGATCCAGATGATGGTTGTGGTTTCTGTGGACATTCTGTGGACATTTCAGTATCAAGGATCAAAAGTAGTTTTCCCAAGACTAGAACTTGAAACAAACGTGGAGATGGGTCCACATAGTTTCTTTTCATCAACTGGACTCATGAATCAACACTTGTTAGGACATGTGACAAGTAAGAAAAAAAAAAAAATGACCAGTTGTAGTAAGAAAGACCAGAGACGGTTGAGCAGCCTGTTCTCTAACAAGTAAAACAAACTCCAGACTCCGGGGTCACTTCAGGCCCATAAACCTCCAACATTTGGCCCATGGTTGAATAACAATAATTTTTTAATTTTGTTCTTAAGGAAAATTGATGTCATGCTTTAAAGTAAAAAAAGAAGAAAAAAAAAAGATTTTTATTGGCTTCTTCACTGTGGTGTTATTTCAATTAAAGAACCCTGGCTTGGACACTATAAAAGCTGGACAGCTCAATGTTGACAGAAAAAAATGTCAGTATCTGAAGTAGATCTGTTTGATTGATATTGAAGAGTCCAAGGCTGTGAAATAGTATAAGTTTATGCAGCCATGACATCAGGAGCAAAGAAACAAATGTAGTCAATAAATACATAAAGTTGAAGGTGTCAAGTTTTTGTCCAGCTGCAGATTTCCCCCTCAATAACATAACCAACTTTTCTGAGCTTAATGTTTGTACCAAACAAGATTAAGGACAAGTGTCTGCCAAGAGTCAAGAGTTGGAACACGTCTCTGCAATTTCAGTCTTGTGACTTAAGAAATTCTATCGCTGTCCAAGACCTAAAACAGCGTTCTCTTTAATTACCATGCATAAAACCCTGAGCTTAATATCCTGATCTCAGAAGGTAGAGAGGATGGAAGCGTTAGGACTCTCTGGAGTTGACTGTCCAACCAGGATGAGCAGTGGATTTGTGGTTGGATGAATTTCACTCTAGGTAGTTGTCCAGAGAAATCAATTAGATTATGTCATTGAGGTCATACAGTACAACAATATGGACATTGAAAGACACATATGGATATACAGGTTGCATATATATATATATATATATATATATATATATATATATATGTATGCACATATATATAGGCATATACAGTATGTACTATACATATCACTGTCACTTTATCACTATGACTTTTCACTTTCCACAGTGAATCAACAATTTCCATCTCCCCCTGTCCCCTGTATCCTCAACTCTAACGCCAACTATCTCCATGTCCTCTCTCACTGCAT
>JAFBJS010004584.1:408943-442792 GCA_016785265.1 Paraplagusia blochii
TGATAGCATTGGCTCTTCAGCCTCCTCACTTCCCTATAGCACGTCTAATGAGTGCTTTCTGGTGCAGCACAAACAGCATTACATCATCCTGCTTCTTCCCGGCAGAGTGAGCCGTGACACGATGAGATCAGAGCCCCCCGTCAGCCTGGTAGCGGAGTGGATGCCTGCAGGACCTGTAAGATCCTCTTCCACGGTCAGGGAAATTATGTGAGACCGTGTTTCTCTGCTGCCCGCACGGCCCCCGAAACAGGAGCGAGCTCAGGTTCATCGGCAGGTGAAGCCTCTATTTTAGGAGCAGCGGAGGGAAAATCAAAGAAAAGCTTTGGAAACAAATGTGTCAGCACTCACATAAAACAAACCGAAATAGAGCACAAATATACAGACATCCGGAAACTTGCAAATCCCTGATGGTGTTTGTGGAGTGATCACAGAGCATATAAATTTTGCAGATCAAAGGCTCTTTTAAGTGCGAGCCTATTTAGCGAGTTTCTCTTTATATCCTTTGTGGATATATACTTTCAGTTATGCCACAAACATAAATCCACAAAGAACAGAAATACTTTTCCTGTAGATTCCCACTTTTATGTAACTAAGCCAGATTTTGACCCTGCTAGATGCTAAGATTGGACGCATGACCGTGTCCATCTGTTCCAGGAAACCATCTGCACTGTTTGTCATTGTATAATCAAGCACATGAAGATGAATGGACAGATGATCTGACATCTACACGGGCCAAGTTGGCTCCAGTTACACCCCTTGATTCTCCCTTCAGCCGCCCTTCTTAGCCTTGGTTAACCTGTGTGCGACACTGAAACAATGACCAAGACTAACGAGGAAGAAGCAGCATCTAAATCCACTCGGGAGTTTTGGGATGGATGCTATTGTTTGACCGCACAATTTTTAAAATAAAATCAATTATATTACATTAATATTATGATTATGTTTATTGTTGCAATACTTTTGGCACACGCTTTTACTTAAAGCGACTTAAGCCTTCAAGTCCGATCTGGCATGAAATTCATTTCGTGGCCCTTTGAGATTAAAAAGTGTTTATTTGATTCACAGCAGGTGTTGGTGGGTACTAAAATTTGACATGGGGTCCAGGTAAGGCGTAGATAGATTTGTCTGAACTAAAACAAAAGACATGTAAAAGTAACAGGAATACCAAACAGTGAATGTTGGCATTGTAGATGATGTTTTTCATTTTTTCATCCCAAGTTGGGATTTTTTTTCCTTTGCATTTTACCCATCACTGTAGTGAGCAGGGGAAAGCTATAAGTGGCTGAGCCAGCACCAGGGGAGCAGTGTGTGGGGACGAACCGGGGAACTTGAGGGTTCAAGTCCGTCTTGGTGCCCTGGCCTTAATTTGCACAAGTCTGCTTTTAAAAAATGGCTGTTCCTTGCTTGGTGTTTGTGTTTTATTGCGCACAGCAATGTACAATCATTTGAATTTCAATAACTAATAATAATTTGCAGAAATTTGTATCTATTCTCCATGGAATCCGTACTTCAGGTTCAACTTGATGTTGATTTCCTTCTTGCATGAGAGGTGAAATGTCAGGTGACCTCAAAGTAACTATTTTCCATGATGGAAGAGTTAACTGTCAATTGTTGTTTTTTTTTTTTTTTTCAATGCTAAAGAAACACCTGATAATTTGTGTTAACCTGTAAAGATGGAACCAATCAGAGGTCCCCTTGTTTCTGGAAGGACTGTTTGACCAATGACCAACTAGTTGTCAAGAAACAAAACAAACCAAAAAAAAAAAAGCTGTGATATTTTATCTGTCCATCGGGAGGACTAGTGATTTTTTTTTTTTTTTTTTTTTTTCAAAATTTGCATGAGGTAATGTTGTACTGTGAATTAAACATTCTTATTGCATTCATAACACATTACTTGGCTGCTCAACATGACTCTGCTCACATTGAGGACATTGACAGGGGTTTAAAGAAAATGACAAAAGTAATTTTCGTGATTTGTAGGACTTAAAAAAAAATAATGCACGTTTTTCAGCAGTGGTGTTAAAGGCCATAAGCGTGTCACTGTCCAGGAATCAACAGATCAGGGCCTGATAAAGTCTCTCTACCACCAGACTTTGTCCAGTGCTGAGTGATGAGGAAATAAAGAGACCTGTGTCACAGCGAGTGAGGTAGTAAAAAACTCCACTGACATACCTTGGTACCACTTGGCCACACTAATGAGAGTCAGATCCTGCGTTTAAGTACTGTCAGTTTTATAGTCTGAACAAGTTTTCCACTTGGTCGTACATAGAGCATCGTAAATGAATTTTCTGCTTTTATATCCCGGCGAGCTGGTGCTTTAAACCCACTCTAGACCTGATGCTCCCGACCTATTCGTTAAAGTGGATACATTAAAAAAAAAACATAAAAATGACGAAAAAAAAAAAAGTCCTGGCAGATTTTTAAGCTCTCTCTGAGCTTTTTTAGAAGCACTCTCTGCGTCCATGCCTCTGTCTTCCTTTTGTCAGCCTTCTCATGCCAAGTTTCGGCAGCTGTGACAACACAGGGATCGCAGCCTTAAAGAGATATATTGTTAAACACAATCCCGTCACGCACGCCACTGTTCAAACTCTCGCTCTTAGTAGATTAACAGATCGCCAGCCTGTTCTCTGATGAGCACAACTCACCTACTTCACTCTGAGCCATCGCACAGGGTGACAGTATAATGACCTCATGCGATGTGATTGGCATGTCCACATTTGCCTGATGCAATCCACGCACACACACAGAAACACTCACGCCCGCACTGTTCTTTTTTTTTTTTTTAATGTGCATGAAATCGGCACTCAGACGCCGAGGCCACGCTTGCAGTTGTCCCTTTTTACTTCCTTTTACAATTGTCGACTAAAGGGCCATTGTGAGCCCAAAAGGATTAGAAGGCGAGGAATAAGAGGAGGCTGCATACACTTTAGGACTGCTTTAAGACGCTGCCCACAGCGGCACAAAAGACCACTGCCAGCGCACATTGTGAGCTGGAGCTTTAGGGGGTAGATGTAATCCTGGAGGTCACCAGTTACACATGGCAAGGCATTCTTAACCACACACATGCAGAAAGTCCTCGTTACTTTGCGTTTTCTTTTTGCTCCCTCAGTGCAGCACGGATTCTTTGGAATTCTAGTATATCTGTCTATCATTTCATATTTTTTTCATTACTTTTTGGGTTTTTTTATATATATGTATATAAAGTTACAAACAAAAACAAAAAAAAAACACTTTTTTAACATTTGATGAGTCAAAATTAGTGCGAGTCAAAATTAGATCATTTTTAATTTTATGGGTGGTTCACAGTTTTTAACAGTTGTTCACAACTGTTAAAAACTGCTTACAACTAAACCCATTTTAGATATCATGACCTGGATGAATGAGAATCTTCACAGACAGTTGTCCACAACCCTTCCAGAACGGGCCGCGACCCATTTTTAGGTCGGGACCCACCTGTTGAGAACCATTGACCTAGAGGACAGTAAACACATTGATCAAGCCCTTCTGTTGGCTCCTTATCATAGCATCTCTCATCATCTCCCACTTCCCTCTTCTTGGTCCCTGATCCTACTAGTATTAATTACTGTTCTCCAATTAGGCTCACCTGCGACCTCAGCACAACTGTCATGTTACTTTATGTGCTGTTCCAATGTGATATTTTCATGGTCATGTTTTGACTTCATTTATGCAATCTGTCTGTCTTTCATTTCCATTCTCCAACATTGTCATATAACTGCATGGAAAAAAGAAATATCGGGAAGGGGGGCAACAGTGTAAGGGGGGTTCCTATAATATAAAAAGTATCCCGCCTCTACTTTGCAGATTTTTCTCTTTTTGTAATGGGTCTGGAAACCTACCTACCGTGATAGGAGAGGACTTTCTGTATTCCAACCCCTGTGGTAGCCTGTGATTAAATCCGTATCGTCAAGTGCAGGGTGGCACATAGTTATCAATATTAATCATCAGCAGAGCATATGGTCCTCAATCATGGCAAGATTAATCAATATATTGACATTATCACACCTGCACAAGATAAATCACCCATGAACATGAGCTTGTTGTGCAGTTCATTCAATATACATGAGATAATCATTCACGAGGCAACATCCCTCTGGTACAGCTGAGGACGGCCTGAAGGTGATGCAGCATGTTGTGCGTGTGTGTGTGTGTGTGTGTGTGTGTGTGTGTGTGTGTGTGTGTGTGTGTGTGTGTGTGTGTGTGTGTTACGCCCACATAAAACACACATGCACACAGGACACGGCAGACGGCGTGCCGAGACGCATGTTCCACTCTGATGACATCACCGTCTTGGCGAGGTGGCTGGGGCATTTTCCATAGGCTGTCCTCTGTTGCTGTGGAGAGGCCTCCGCCAATCCTCTCCCCTCCCTCTTTAATGTATACAACACGGGCTCCATGAATGATCTGTGACATAGCTTCCTTAAGCAGATCCAAAGACAACATTGTGTGACCATTCAGAACCTCTCCGACCCCGCCCTCGCCTCCGTCCTACAAACTCCCTTTCAGCTTCCCCTCATTCCCCACGTTTGCCTGATGGGTGTTTATGGCCATTTGTCGCCTGCTGCGTGAGGAGAATTCTGATTCGGCCTCTCCTGGGTCTAATGTGACAGTGTCAGCTCATCATGTGAAGATATTTATGCCGCCTAAGCATTTCCATTAAAGTCATGATTTTGGCCCTGACTTGCATAAATAATGGAAAGACTTGAGTCAATTTTAGTTTTAAGCAGGGAATGAAGCATGATACAGCCTACACCGAATAAAAAAGTTAGAAATAAAGTCTAATGGAAACCCTAATTTCTTAAATAAAGTTTATTTTTTGACTTCACTTCAGAAAATGCAACAATGATGAAAAATGACATCACCAGAAGGATTATGGGAAACTCCTCAGTTGTGCCAAATGGCTACCAGGATGATTTACCCGTGTGAGTGTCTAGTCCAGAGGTGTTAAACTCATTTTCGCAGTGAGCCACAATTAAAAACTGGCATGAAGTCACGGGCCAGACTAAACATTCATTGCTCCCCTAGTGGCCGGAGCCCGAAGCAACTGCCTGGCTTGCCCGTCTTCAACGTCGCCTCTGAATAAATGTTGATTTTTGAGAATATTGAATCTGGAACAGTGGCTTAATATTATCAACATGTGAGAAAGTAAATCTTCCAGTGGGCTCACCATCTGCAGGAAGTTACAGTTTGGTGCAATGTGATTTGGGTGGCAGTTGTGGAGAGTGCTGCCCCCGTGACTCAGTAATGGAATAGCAGATGAAAACAGACGACCGGAAAAATTAAATCACAAATTATACACAGATCACCTACAACAAAATAATACAAAATGTGTGTGCTATAACAAAGACCAGGCACTAATACTACAAATCTTGCCAATATATAAGGCCTATACAGTATACTGGCGGGCCAACTCTAGTACATACAGTATGTCATGTCTACTAGGTATTTTGCGGGCCAAATATAATTAAAAATACAGACAATATTTGGTCCCCGGACCTGAGTTTGACACCTGTGGTCTAGTCTGTGAACATAGGTGGCAGTAGGTCGGCAATACACTATTGTATAATGACAGGCAGCTTTTGTTGGTCCAAGCCTATCTGAAATTTTTCAAATAACAATAGTACCCCATTGTGAACACACTGTTTTGATTTTTTTTTTGTTTTTTTTTAATATTCATTAGCCATGAAAAGTTAGCCTAGCATGTAGTGCATGTGATGGAACTAGGGGTTTGAATAACATTGCATTGCCCAGTTAACCCAACATCTCAAGGGACGTTTCTGTAGGAGAATGCCAGAACATATGCATGGATTTTAAGCAAAGCTTTGTAGGCAAAATGTGCTTGACTGGCCTGCCTGCAATCCAGATGCAGAGTCAGGCATAGATAAATCTTATAACAATACCATTTGATAACACATAATAAACCAAGAGTCAAACCCTAATAGTCTCTCAACGCATGTGTCATTTCTAACTTTATTTTGTAAATACATTGTAAGTCACACATATGGTTCCCTTACTTTTTTTGTTTTATTTTTCGTCCTTAAATTGTAAATTAAGTACACTGTCACACATATACTAGAGATTCTTATTTCTTTTTTTCTTTTTTTTTTTTTATAAAAATTTCTGTGAACACATATTTAAACACTGAACAGAACTTGTAGGAACAGCTGTATGAAAAAGTGCTGACCACACTGCCTGTTACTCCAGGCTCTTTTCAGCCCATGCACAATACATGAAGTATGCATGCTATAAGTCCTTGGCTGTTTTGCTCGATACCCATACCTGACACAGGCCGAAGATCTATACCTGTCTTCAAATGTCTCTCCACCCCTTTGTCTCAATAGCCTTGTCCCTGGGTAGACATTTAAAGAGGCGTGGGCAGCTAAAGGATTCTTTCTCTGGGGCTTTTCGGAGGAGAAAGAGTTCAGGAGGTCAGAGATGCATGTTATTTTCCCACTGGTGTACGACTCGGGATGTGTCAGAGCCATGTGTCAGCGAATGACAGTGAAAAGAAGGACGGCGGCGGAGGTAGATCTGCCAGACAAAGGCCAGACTTCACAGAGGAGGCTGGAGATCAATGGATCAGCGGGCTGCACACCCCTGCACTCTCCACAACAACTGCACTCACACACACACACACACTCATGCACCTACAGTACACACAAACAGACACATCAGACTGGAGTTTGACGCAGAGATTGACCTATGAGGAGCCTGTCGGAAATATAAAAATATCAGCGGTTCACAGACTGACAAACATTGTAGAGTCCAATGGAAGACGAGCAAATTAAAAATCTTACCTCTGTGGCTCACTGACTACTTTAAGGCGAACTTCAACTGTCCCCCTCCATGAACCTGTCATCCTGACGAATGCGTCGGAGCAACATGTCAATTAAAATGAAAAGCCGTCTGAGGTTTGGAATCAACTTGGGTAAAACAGCCATGGACACAAAGCGACGTCAGGTTCTGAAGCAGAGACGGGGGTTGATCCACACGCCGAGCTTCAAACGACTAATACATCAAACAGACAACATTATCACTGACTGCACCTCTGAAAACTTCCACATGATTAATTGCAATTAATTAGCCAAATGCCACACGTCGGCTAATTTATCATATTTGCATTATTCAAATTTGTCATCAAAATGTAGCCGGCAGCAGCCCTCGTGTTTGTTTGTATTTTTTTTTTTTGCCTTTATGTTGCAGTAAAAATGCAAAATCAGCAAATTGCAGTTTGTGCATTTTCACACGGTCCCTGGAGAGGAGTGAAGACAGTCGTTGGTAAACAATTTAGCTTCAGCCTTTGTGGAATTGCAACTTGGATCTAATGAATGTGCTGTTGTGATTGTGTGTGTGTGTGTGTGTGTGTGTGTGTGTGGTTCTTAATTTGGTTTAAAACACATTTGTCAGTTTTATTGATCACACAGTGACGTTTGGTAACCTTGCTGAATAAGGTGTACATGCCAATTTCATCCATTTAATAAAAATTCCAAACAAATAAAAGATGAAGAGAAAACAGAAGAGGAGTGGCTCTCATTAAGGCTGCCGTTACCCCCCCGAAGTAACAGATAGACCTCGGGTTCCTGCAATGTTTATGTGGAACCTTCAATTGCTCTTCATTCAAAGTGGACACAAATGACTGCCGCACATTAGTAATGACCTGAAATGGGATTGAGCCAATCCCCTTTATGCAAAATCATCACTCTATGATTGAGACCAAAAGTGGTCGCTGAAAGTCAGTGTGCAAGCCTCATTACCCCAATTAATGGCAATTCCTATTGCGTAAGTGAAACCCATCTGAGGGTAGAAGTCAATACCTTTTTCATGGTTATGATAATGGCCTTAAATACTCATCTGTGCTGATGGACCCAGGCCCAGAACTTTGGGGCTTGACACTGAAGGACATCAATGGTGCAATATAGGTTATTAAAAGCAAAGCGTCTCAACCGTTCACGATTAAACCAGGAAAAGTGTGTGTGTGTGTGTCGTGGGGCCTGTGTGTGATTTGTTTCATTAATTTTCATTACCCAGTGTTTATTAACCTTTTTATCTTGTGTCGCCCTGATGTTGGTCCATTCTGTATTTATCTTGCTGCGATTGTCTCCCCCCGTCTGTGTGCTTGCGTCCTGCTCTGTCTTCTCCGGCAGAACGTTGATATCGGGGGAAATTTCATATGCAGTCCAGGGAACTGTAAATGTTCCTGTTTTTAATACACAGCGCATTCATCAGCGGCAGTAAACTGCACCGCGTTAGCAGGCGGTCCTATGAAAGAAATATTATGGCTTGTAATTAAATTTGAAATTAAGTGATATTTCATCTCTCTTCATTAATTAGAAACAAGGTCTTCAGTGATGTATTTTTTTTCCTGCAACAAAAGAGGAGCGGTAGTAATACCTCTTTGGAATGTCGTGGTGTGATTTAGCGTCTGACCAGGTTGTCTTCTGGATCTGGACTGTATTTCTGGTGACATGCAGCAGTTTCACATCTTTTAGAAAAGTTGATCACATACAGGGAGTGCAGAATTATTAGGCAAGTTGTACTTTTGAGGATTCATTTTATTATTGAACAACAACCTTGTTCTTAATGATCCCAAAAGACTCATTAATATCAAAGCTGAGTATTTTTGGTAGTTGGAGTGGGGCTTTTATTTTGTTTTAGTCATTTTAGGACGATATCTGTGTGTGCAACAGGGGCTTAGCCAGAACCCATGAAATGGGTGGGCGCTGAAAAAATCAGGGTGGGCCAACCCCAAAGTATTATAGCAAAGTTTGATCAGCCCTCTCATTGGATGGGGCGGGCCTGACTGACAAGTGGGTGGGCCCAGGCCCACCCGGGTCCACCCGTGGCTACGCCTATGGTGTGCAGGTGACTATTACTGTGCATAATTATTAGGCAACTTAACAACAAACAAATACATACCCATTTCAAGTACTTATTATCACCAGGGAAACCAATATAACAGCTCGACATTCACAAATCTACATTTCAAAAACAAATCAGTGACCAATATAGCCACCATCAGAAGCCTGCCATCCATGGATTCTGTCAGTTCTGTTCACGATCAACATTGTATGCAGCAGCAACCACAGCCTCCCAGACACTGGTCGAAGAGATGTTCTCTTTTCCCTCCTTGTAAATCTCACATTTGATGAGGGACCAGAGGTTCTCATCAACCGTTTGATTCATATAAACAATGCTAGTTTTCCCATTTCTAAAGTTAGTGCCAATTTTAAGATTTTGACTTTGTCCTAACACTTGGCAGTAAACATCTGCATGGATAGCAGCCCCCTCTATTTTCCCAATTGGACAGGATTTGAACCTGCAACCCATTAATCACAAACTGGACCCTTAAACCATACAAGACCAGTCCAAAAAAGAAAACACATAACATTTAGGAATCCGTTTCTCTTCATCCCCTTGTCCTATACCCATCAACAGTCTCTACATCTGCCAGCCAAATCACACTGCACAAAACTGTGAGCCTTCGCGCAGGTGGAGATCTCAAAATCAAAATCTGCATTTTGACTATGATGACAGGAGAAAATGGGCAGAAGGTGTTTAAAAATAAAAGAAAAAAAAAACTTTTTTTTTTTTTTTTCAAATAAATGCTTGCAGTGTTCTAATTACCATATAAAGAGTTGGGAATAAAAAAAAAATAATGTGACAACTTTTTTTTTTTTTTTTTCCCCGGTACTCAGGAGGTTAAAACTTATTATATTGGATGCATGGTTATCTGAATCAGTTTCAGTTTAACAAGGCGAATACCTGATCCTTACATATCAAAGGTTTTTCACCACCAAAAAATGACAGATTAAATAATTCCCTTTCATTGCTGCTGAATTTATAGCACTAGGCTTTTCCATTCAGTTGATAACATTCAAGGGTTGATCCCTAATGAATAGATTTCTGGACAAAAAAAAAAAAAAGCAGAATTGATTGGGATCTGTCAATGGTACTTGTACAGTATTAATCAGGGCATAATGACATCAGATCCTCCTTTATGTGCGACAGCGAAGAAAAAGGTGTTCAGTCGTGATGGCTATCAAAGCTTAACGCAGCAGCTCCTGCTAAAGATGCATAGCGCTATGGATAGTGGCTGGTTAGGGATTAGAGCGGCTTGTGTCATTCCAGCACCATACATTCTTGGTAATGTCAAGAGGGGATCTGGAAAATAAATACCTTTGCCCAGATACATGGATACCGATGCCACCCCAGTCACCTGGTCTTAACTCTGATCAGTAATTTTCTAGTAACGAGATTTCTCTGATTTCATTAAATAGTCATTTCGCACCTGGAAGCCCAAGGCTTTGCCGAGAGATCAATGATCTAATCACGTTAGCGTTAAGCCAATTGGCTTGAAAGTCCTTTGTGATATCCCTTTACTGTTTTAATGACTTAGTTCAGATTAAACAGGTTTTAGGAGCCAGGGATTAAGGGACACATCCATTGGGGTGGAAAAAGCTTTTTTTTCCCCCCCTTTTGATGCATAATTTATTATGGAGAAAAGAAAAGGATTAACGAGGGCTCTGTGCCCACCTCTCAGCGTCCACTGGTCAGTGATTAGAACAGAGGCCTCTGGACAGAAGAGGCACGACTGGATTTAAAAGCTTTGACTTTTTCAAATTCTTACCGTAAAATAAGACACAGCATTTCTGCACACGCTCAGAGTGTGTCAGTGCCTCTGTTCTCCCTATGTTGGTTCATGACTCCTCACTTCCTGTTCTTGTTCAAACCAGCAATGAGTCAACACCATTAGACCAGCAACCCCTCACAATGACTTACTAACTGTGTACAGTGGGTGAAGACTGCCTGACTCACTCGAGGCTCCACAGCATCTCATTTGTACAATTAGTGTTTTATTAGTCACGTACCTGCCTCACCTGAAGGCTGCTGTAGGTGCAGTGTTTTAAGAGAAAAATTGCTGGCTTAATACCATTAGGCTGTGAGAAATGTAATGAGAATATATATATATATATATATATATATATATATATATATATATATATTGTTTCAGAAACTAGTTTCTGGCCGTCAGCAGTGAACTAAATACTTTACCTCATTATTTAATTAAACAGTTAAGAATTTGATTTGTGTAACAGTTTATATGTAAGGGATGTAATTTCCTAAAGTAGATACACAAACTTTATATTTAGAGCTAATTTCAGAACTTGCTTGCTGACAGCAAGAAAAATTGTCATCATAAGGTTACCTGTGCTAATTTATTGATGGATGGATGGATTATGGATGGGTATATGGTGAGATAGATAGATAGATAGATAGATAGATAGATAGATAGATAGATAGAACCTTTTAATTCCTGGGTATTCTCTGGGAAGTTATTCCTGGATAAGAGGGACAAAAAGTATCATGCAACTCGTATGGTTTCGTTATAGTTATAATCAATTAACTAATCTAATTATGGTATCAAATTGTCTTTTATTGACCCTCCACCATGGTCAGCACAAGAACATTTTCTCCTCTATGCTGTAAGACGGTGTTCTCGAGACAGCATTGGCATTTTGATGGGATCAGAAACAAAACCAGAAACATATTTTTTTGTTCCTGTAATTAAACACTTATCCAAAAATAATGGTAACCGGATAAAAATGGTTTTATTTCGTTCTTAATAAATTCTGTGTTAAATAAAAGTTATTAATCTCTAAAAGTGTTGGGAATGTTCAAGAACGTCATTTTCATGGTGGCCTGGCTGCCATAGACGTATTAGGAGACAAATAACTTTGTTAGTAGGATAAACTGGACTTTTAAAGACCAATGTGGACCAGTAACCATCAATTCTTAATATGCATTCCTGTTCTGGAACTAAATTTAATATTTCTGGGTTTTGTTCCACGTTCAAAACCCCCAGCCTCTGACTACAGAAACAAACAACTGTTTTGTTTTCCACACCCACTGTATCAAAAAGTTAAAGCGAAACAAGTTGTTGAACATTCTTTTCTCCCATTTGCTGGCATCTTGAGGATTTTTTTTTTTTTTGGGTGGGATGGCTTAACCCTCACTCTAAAATTGTCTTCTTCCTCCAGCTGTTTCATTCCTCTGTCAGAGACACATTCCTCGGGCTCCTCAATTATGTGTCCATGGGCAGGAACAGCCATTTTCCCGCTTGAATGCCGTGAATAGCAATAACTTTGCTTTGGAAACACATTACCAAACACCATTAGAACACAATTTGTCTCAAACCTGCAAGGTAACTTCCTCTAAGCTCCATAAACATGTTTACTTTTACATGTAGTTTATTCTGAGTCTCTGCTGGAGGGTTTAGTTTTTTTTCTGCCGCTATCATAAAAGGCATGTTTCGCTCTTAAGTGCATTTTTTATGAATATAATTGGCTGTAGTGGGAGTGCTGAAGAATAGAAAATGGATGATGAAAAAATACAAAAAGCTCAGATTACCCCTCTGGTGTGATGTTTTAACAGTTTCCTCATGCATTTCGTGTTTATAGATGAAATGTCGTTCTGTTGGCCCGGGGATACAAGAGCTGGGTTTTTATTGGTTCACCTGGAGCCTATAAAAGCCACGGGTAGACTGTGAGTGTGTCAGTGACAAATGGCTGATTCACCCCGTGGTGACTAATCCAGGCGAGAGTGACTGAGAGACGGACTGGGCTCCATCTCCTTCAGACGTCCTTCACTAAAAAACACTCCAAACGTTGCCTGTGGCTGTGTGGGAGTAGAGTTAACACTCAAACTCTTCTGCCTTTGTCTGACAGAGTGGCAGCTCTGGAAGAAGTAAGAGTGGAAGTGAAGCTTCAGTCTGAAATGAAAAAAAAAATATATATATATATGATAATACCATAAGATGTACTGATGTTGAAATAATGGAAATTGATGTATCATCTATTTTCCTCTAAATGGGATCGCATCATATGGGTAACCTATGAACAATTGACTCAGCTAACGACGACTAAATTGCTGACGTTTAGAATTGTAGTTGCACTGACGTATGATTTTATACGGAGCATTAACAGTATAGACAATAGCTCAGCTATGTAACCATGGACAACATACAGTATTTAAGATATTATCTCTATTGATTTAATAGTCAGTCAAATTTCTTAAATTACAATAATTCACAAACTTTTTGTATAATGGAAGAGGGACTTTACGGATGATGTTAGAACACCAGCTTTAAATTCTTATAACATTACATTATTATCTAAAATAAAATATATTATAAAAGAGAATTTATACTTTTTAATAGTTTGTTCCATATCACTGTATCTAGTTCTGAAAAATGTTCCACATGCTTAATAGCATAATTTTGGTATCTTAACAAAGGAACACTTTTAAGTAAATGTTAAACTAAATTAAAAATCATCAAATGGACTCACCTCAGACAGTTGAAGACTTTTCATCTCTCATCCAAGAGGCTTCATCAATTCTAATGTTTTCTTGTGGGAAGTTTAGGTATTCGATTCCTAAGAAGGTGTGGAGCTGAGAACAGTGGTCATGGCCTGGACATTGTGATCGTTGGGTGGTCATGTTGTCTGGGTCATCACCACTATTCCTTAGCTTTCTTGAGCTGAGTCCAGTGGATGATCTTTAAATTGGTTTAAGATTATGATGATGAACTGGATGACTCAGAATCCCCATAAAAATGTCCCTACTAAATGATCATGTCCTAGTACTAGATCACGTCCTAGTACTAGGACATGATCTAGTACGTCATAGGGACATGTTTTAAGATAGATATGTCGAAGTTTCATTGGTTGTATGATTGTTTTTGCTGAGCTTCTGCAAGTGTCTCTGCAAATTGAATAATTTATGTTCCATAACTCACAAAATTGAATTTGGACTTGTTTGTTTACAATGTTGTGGCGTGGGATTTTCAGAATGGTTCCTGACTAAACACAAGAATTGTCAAATATGTAGAATCGGTTTGTTTGTGCTTAACCAAAGAAACACTGTAGTCTAACTAAACACGCTGTTGATAATGCAGTGCTGTCCAGTTTTTAATATTTAATGTTGACCAGTCCATCATTAACATGGACAAATATATTGATATCATGTCTGGAACTAACATTTTCCATATTGACAGACTCCAATATTCACCTCTTATGGTTGTCTTTGAGATGTGACAGTGGTTGGTAGTCAGTTCTCCCCATATAGTCTGATGGTCCATCCACTCTCTCCATTCAGTCAGTGAACGTCACAGGAAGTCAACCTCATCAGGTCATTGTAGGCTACCATAGACTAGGAGACCAATGACTTTGCCTGTAGGGTTTTTTTTTAATCAATGCATTCCTCATCTGGAACAAAAAAAGTTTTTGGTTTGATTTCTGTTCCAAGCAAAGTGGCTAAAGTTTCCAGTGTTTGTTTTTGTGCGACACACTGTCTATTCATAAGGGAGGCTAGTGTAAATCATATTAAATTGAAATTTGCTGAACTTGCGACTTTGTGAACAACACAGTTTGATCCACGCATACACATCATCCCACTCCTCTACGAGCTGTCTAATTCAGGAAAATAACTCAATTTGTGGAGACGGCGGTCAAAATGTAGGAACTCCTTGAGGTCCTACGGAGGGAAAAGTTGTATTCACTTACATTAAAATGAGTGATGCTCACTGAAACTTAATAAATACATATGTGGAGAGATTGTAGTCTTGAAACATCATGACAGAAAGCAATTAATTGAAAAAAATCCTGTAAAATAAATGGCGTCTTGTGTAAATGAAAAACTTCACTTCACGACCAAAATAAATCCTCCTGTGATTAATGTAAAATGATACAGAAATGCTGCTGCATTGAATAGTAATTTAAAAAAAAAAAAAAAAAAAAAAATCATGTCTCTTCTCAGGATAAACATAATTACTTAAGACCTGACTTAATCCACCTTAGGGAACGTGCACCAGGATGCGGCGTTAATGGAGGATTTTCCGCTGAAGAGCACACCTGCTAATTTTCTGTCTTGTCATTTATAACTCGGCAGACTGTCAGGCTGCATTATTGCACCTGTATGAGGAGCGAAGTACAATGAATGTGCGAGGAGCTGCACACACACCGTCTGTGTGAGCGCGCAGCTTATCACCATTAATTATCATATCCAAACGTCCAAATGTCAGCGTCGGATGTGGGAGACAAACACCTCGCGCGGCTTTGCGGCGCGGCAGAGTTTGTCTCACGCGGTGAAGTTATTAATCTATTCTCCCCCAACTCATCTCATGTCCTCTGTATAATGACGCCCTGTGTTAATTGTGACTGTTCATAAAATGGAACTCGGCGTCGGAGCCAAGCTGCGCTAATCTCATCATCCTCGTTTTCTTTCCCTGCACCACTAGGTTTGAAAATCAACTATTGATGTTCCTTATTACATTAGGTGAGCGGCTTGATGGCAACACACAGCTGCAGGCCGTTTGTATGGATATCCTATTGATCTGATTTACATATATAGAGAGTGGACTGTTTGTTGCTGAGCAGACACTGTGTCTGGAAGTGAACTATTGAAAATGTGACAGACTGCGTCCACTCCCTTAAATACACCTGGTGGCAATATATTTGTCAAATAGCCACCGCAGTCATGCTCTCGCCCCCCTCTGACTTTTACCTTAGAAATCTAGGTATACCACGACGGGGAACACAAGGCTGTAGCTCAGGCCTGGACAATTATTTTGCCTTGCGGGCCACAGGTGGTACTAAAATTTGTCGATGATGGTTCTCCAGGTCATGGTCAAGGTTAAAGAGTTTAGTTAGGCAACTGGAAATTCAGTTTTTATGGAAAACGTTCCACCTCTCATCCAAAAGGCTTCTTCCGGAACAGAAGTTATATCCTATGAGTGGGGAGAAAGGGGAGTTAAAGGGGAGTTTCAGGTCCCTCCTGTTGGGTGGACCTGGGGATACCTGTGAAGTGTGATACCGGTCGTTGGGCGGGTATTGACGGGTCGATACCGTTGTTGTCAGAGTAGTTTAGGTCACACGTCTTGTTGATGTGTCAAACCGGTTGTTGAGAGTGGAATCTTCTGGGTATTGTTCCCAAAAGGGCTTTGTAAGTGGATGAAAAGTACTAAAATTTGACCGTCCAGGTCAGAATCAGAAGGATTGAGTATTTCCGCGAACTAAGATAAATTATGAGTAAAATATTGAATAAAGGCGAAATGCTTTTGGCCTCTTTAAGACTATCTATTGGGGAAATGCTGGCTTTGCAGGAAAAAGGTAGAAGGATAATGACTATAGAAATTTGGACGAGTTGGATGGCAATAAGATGCCAAACGGGCTGAATCTGGCCCCTGGGCCTTAGTTTGCTCAGGTCTGCTGTAGCTTCTCCTTGATAAGTTTTACCTGCGTGACTGGAGTTCACGACAACAAAACATCCTCGTCTTGCAGCAGCGGTGCAGAGTTTCACTGTTATTTTAACGGTGTATTATCAGGGTAATGACACATATTAAAAGGGGCGTGTTCGCAAACCTACCCCTGCTGACACAAACAGATGGCCGGCTCGCTCACAAAGTGCAACCATCTTCCGCAGAGACGTATTTGCAAGGTGCACCAACACCTGGCTCAGTGAGAGCAACCCAACAACACCTGGCTCTTTTTTTTTGGGCGGGGGGGTTGTGATGGCACTCTCATTAGTTTGTTGTACGCTGCCCCCAAAAAACACATCCGTTAGACAAAGAGTTGCACCTTTGAGCAATGCATCTTGTGCCGCAACCTTGTTGTAATGGGACACTCTAGTGTAAGTACAGTTGGAAAGTTGGTGAACTGTCAACACAAACATTGTGGAAGTAATTGGAGGGAGTCTTCATATTAAATGGGAGCTGCTGTAGCCCAGTTGAGCAATAGTGATCAAACCGAGGGGCAGGTCCCACTTGGTGTACGAAAGCAGTTTAGATTAATTACATGATGATAGATAGATAGATAGATAGATAGATAGATAGATAGATAGATAGATAGATAGATAGATAGACAGGACTTTATTAATCCCTCAGGAGTATCCCTCGGGAAATTACGGTAAGGAGTATTTTCTATTGAGTATTTTCTATTTGTACCTATGGATAAGTGGTCTTATTTCCTTTTTTTGATCTGGTAAAAGTTGATTAGTTAAAAAAAAATCTCACTTTTTTTATATGGACTGGACAATTATTTTCCTGTACTAAAAAAATAGCTAGGAGTCTAAAATAGTTTTGATAAAGAACACGTTTTGCCAAATTTAGGTCAGAGTCTATGAAATTAGCAAATATATAAATGTTTAAAGGGCTTTATAAAACACAGCAGTATTATTATCATTATTATTGTGCTAGTAGTAGTAATGTTTTTTTATTATTAAAGCTGTTAATCATTACTGCTGTAAAAGCAATGTCTTTTTATAGGCCGTATAAAAATAAATAATAATAACAATACATGCATTATGACTAAATTTTAAATTGTAATTTTTATTATTACCCAGTTGCTCTGTAAACCTTCAGTGCCAAACTAAAAAAAATATAAATTCACAGGTGACATAAAGTGTTTTTCTTCTGCTGTGTTGCGCTGATAGAGCGGCGCTGCTCTCACATTAAACATGGAACCGTTCCCCTTGTGCCTGTGTGATATTCTCGCAAAGTCTTTAACTTAATCATCAAACCAGTGCCTGAATAACATGGAAACACAGAGTGGCGTATATGCTGTAATTGCTTCGAGGACGACATTAAGCAGACAGTAATAGCATCACTCTTGGACAGTAAAATACTACACAATATACTGTACAGACATTTCCAGAAGCATATTTAAAGTTGCATTAGTTTGCTGCTGTGATTCGGTGCTAGTTGTAAATGATGCTGCCCTAATTTCACTGCTTTCCGGGGTGAAGGGAGGAATGCTGCCTCATTTGTCTCTAATATGTTCCCAGCGCACATATGAGAGGGGTTATAAATACATTAGTCTTCTCTGCAGCTCGGCGCACTGGGGGGCCGCTGGGCAATCAAGCAGAGTGCAGATCTGCTTTTTACCCCGGCCAACAGTGGCAAAGGGAAGATGGGACAGCGTGTGCCATCTGACACGTGCGGCGACTGCGAGCGTCCCGGAGGTGGCCTGGCCGAGCTGTGCATTAAAGTAAAAACCATAGCAAAAAAAAAAAAAAGTACCACCGCCACATGGGCCAATCCCATGTAAATCTCACATCTCTCATCCCTCCCTGATGAGATCCACCGGTGGTTTGAGTCAGTAGTGCGGAAACATCAATTAAAAACATGACGATTATCACTGAATCAGATGTGGGCCCCGAGGAGTCAGACGCCTGAGCTAGAACTTCAGATCTCTCTTCATCATACACACAGGATTGCTTGTGGGACGGCTGGGTCGACGGCTGGCTCTAAAGTTGTTCTCCACTTGGGAAGAGAAATCAAACCCTGCTGCATTTTCATCAGCTGTCAGTGTCAAAGAGATATTTCTGCCGGACGGGGCAGGAAATAAGGCTATTAGATTACGACGCTTCACCAGGCCCCCGTCACTTTGTCCTCCTCGGCTACAGATGTTCTATCAATGTAAGTCATCGTAACCATCCATCTTTCCCATGGCCAAGTACCGTCTTTCAGCAGAACCTTCCCAAAAAAAAAACAAAAAAAAAAAAACGTTCAGTTCTCCTTGGTCTGTTCTGTTTTGTTACCTCTCTGTTTCCCTGCCGCTCACTCTGCGCTCATGTCTTGGCTTAATTTGCGCCTGCTTTGGGTTCAAGCGCAAAATCAATTCCGCAAAGGCCAGCAAGGGTGAGTGGCCAGGCCAGAGATGGAGCAAAGTGGATTACTGATTATCATGCAGGCAACATGGCTTCTATATTGGGTCATGTGTGACCCAGATAAGACATCTGAAACTGACTTAATCCAAAGATTTCAATGTCTATTAAATGTTGGAAAGCGTAAAAAACAATGAATCAAAACATAATTTCAGTCCTGGAAGAGGCTGCTTAAATATGTTTTTTTTTTTTTTTCATTATTTAAACCAATAAAAAGTGGTATAAATTTTCACATCTGGTTTAATCGAAGGCAAAACAAAAGTCCGAGGAATATACGAAGCTGTAAATTCACAAAGATCTCACATTAGACAGAAAAAGGTTCTGGGAAAATGGATGTGTTCAAAGAAAACTGCCACACACTCACAGACGTCATAGACGGATACTCCAGAGACAAAGCCAATTAATATTTAATGTTATGCAGTATTTTTAAGAACATGTTCAGTGCCATCAACTCTGGTTGTGCAGCTTCACAAAGAGGCTGGACAACATGTCACAACAAGCAGAAGGGTTTAGCTTCAGTGAAGTGTCTCTGACAATTCATCAAGTTTTCATTGTAGCACATCATTGTCCTGGAAAAAAAAAAAAAAAAAAAGAATCGGTAGAAACAATGTTTAGACCTGTCAGCTCAACCAGACATCCTGTTAACATGCCAATAGATACAAAATACTGTCTATTTTTTACTTTTGCTCTTTTTTTCCAGAATCTTGGTGTGTAAGAGACGTTGGGATGGGGGAAATGAGGAAATATAAAAACATGACAACAATGAAATTGCAATGAAGTTGTCAAAAAAAAAAAAAAAAAAAAAAAAAAAACACCTCCACGCTTTGGTGCTTCTGCAAACAGAGCCTTTAATACTATTAGGGTAGTGATTTTTTTCATAGTCCTATCTTTATTGACTTAAATTGTGTTAGACTTATCTTAGTTAATTCAACAACAATTAATTAAACTTTTTTTTGTTCTAGTACTGTGTTCTGACCTTTAAATGTTGATTGATGCTTATATTTTGGGGTTTAACTTTGCATTTACCAGGTAGGAGACGAAGAGGGGATCAATAGATACAGTGAGAGAGGACATGGAGGTAGTTGGAGCTAATAGTAGAGATGTGTATAAGAGACAGGTTAAATGTCTTGTACTATTTTCACCAGACCAGAGAAAAAAATTCAATTTCCGGTTATTCTGAATTATTTTTCTACCCATAAAACTTTTCTACCTGAATTAACTGTGCATGGGCACAACAAGGATTTCTCCAGTGCACACAGCCTATAACTTTTTGCCACAAGACCGGTTTAAAAAGTAAAATCTTGTATCAATGACTCTGCGTCATTTTGAGTTTATTGTTGTCTTCACTGAGAAAATATTTCCTAATCAAATATAGTTGCATTATTGATGATGGAATCCTAGCCATTCTATTGTTCAGTTCTTTTGTTGATATGAGTATGGATCAAGTGGAAGTAACAGCCAGGTGTGGCCAAAAGGAAACATTATTTCTCTGCGGCCCGGCATCAATTCAGCCATTGACCGGTATTAGTCCCCGGACCAGTGGTTGGGGACCACTGCTGTAAACTGTCCAGTAGTGACGTTGACATCCTGCATATCGGCGATAAAACTCGTCCATTTTCTGCTAAACACAATTCACCTGATGTCATAGTGAAGACAATGATTGCAGCGTGATGTAGACAGAACTCCTCCCAGATGTTGCTTCACCCGTGCTTGTTTGGAGAGCCTTAATTGGGAGATACAGCAGTTGACACGAAGCATCCAGAGTATCATCAGCAGATATGTTTGTTTATGTAAATGACGACACTCCGCTCCCTGATTTATGAGTCTGTGTGGCGACAAAGCACATGATGAAACGTCAATTGAAAGATTTACACACAAACACATGGCTGTCACTCTGCGCTCCCTCAGAAGCTCTGACGCGCTCACTTCAGCGCTGCGTTTCCTCAGCTGCCTCACACTCTGTACCATCTACTTTGTAGGCCACAAACTGGATAATTGATTTGCCTTGCTTTTTTATTTTTAGATTTGAATGGCATTCTGGGGAATTTTTCCAATTGTCAAGATCTTATATGTATATACTTCCAACTTTGCTTATAGAGATGCCAGTGAGAGATAGTTAGCAAACAGCTGCTGTTTCTTGGTTTGTCTAGTTCTTTGGTCCCTGCTTTGACATATCAGTTTCCTTTACTGCCTCCAAGCCAAACCAAACTTAACTAATAAAGGGTGCGAGAAAAGGTAGTTAGGGCTCATTATTTGAGATCCAATGCTCACTTAGCTGTGAGGTTTAAGGGCTTATGTAAGACAAGTGATTTCTGGGTTGCAGAAATGCAGGTATTTTATTACGATTTTATTCAGAAGCCTTGCACTAAAAAAAAAGTTTAAAAAAAAAATGAATAAATGGGGGCGGGGTTTCCTATGTAGGTGATAATACAGTACTTGTTATCAGGCTGATACTGATAGTACTCACTATTTTCACAGTGTATCAGTACTTATCTATCTACAGTGATTAGGTAGGTAGATAGATAGATAGATAGATAGATAGATAGATAGATAGATAGACATACACATAGAGAGACAGACAGACAACTGGACAAATAGACAGAAAGACAGGCAGGCACATAGACAGACAGACAGACACAAACTGTAGATAGCTAGATAGACAGAGAGACAAACAGACAGACAAATAGATAACTATTTTCACAGTGTATCAGTACTTATCTATCTACAGTGAGTAGGTAGATAGATAGATAGATAGATAGATAGATAGATAGATAGATAGATAGGTAGGTAGGTAGGTAGGTAGGTAGGTAGGTAGGTAGGTAGGTAGGTAGGTAGGTAGATAGATAGATAGATAGATAGATAGATAGATAGATAGATAGATGGATAGATGGATAGATGGATAGATAGATAGATGGAGAGACAGACAGACAGACAGGCAGGCAGGCGGGCAGGCAGGCAGACAGACAGACAGACAGACAGACAGATAGATAGATACCAGGTAGGAGACGAAGAGGGGATCAATAGATACAGTGAGAGAGGACATGGAGGTAGTTGGAGCTAATAGTAGTTGGTAGTTGTCCCTAAATAAGGGACAAGCCAAAGAAGAAAATAAAAAAAGAAGATGTGAGGCACTGGACTATGCAGTTGTAGCTAAATAGAACCAACATATACATGTCAAATGTAACCATGAAAAACCAATGTGCATTAGTACGATGTAGTAACCATACTGTAGTAATAGTTACCCTAACTGTATAGTTTATCACAAAAATTAGATGCTCTACATAGACTTATATTACAATTTTGAAATGGCAGTACAAAAACAAAAGTGTAAAATATTAAAATGTATATTATATATATATATTAACTGTGATAATACACATAATATTATAATGTAAAGTACATGGACATATTTGCATCAGAATATGCATGTGACCAGTCTCTCTTTGAGCCAGATTCACTGAAAGGAACTCACTGAATGAATACCTTATGGTTTTATAGGCTGAGTTTGATGGAGTTGGAAAAGTTCTGTGGGAAATGAGGTCACGTTACAGGTGTAGTAGTGAGGTCACCAAGAAGGGTTTCATTTTTTTTCTCATTAACAGACCTGACTGAGTTAAGAAGCTTGTCCAAAGTATCAGTATCTGGTTGCTGGACTGGCACACTTTTGAATATTTATCATAAATACTTGTAAGACGCAAGAGTTGTTACTTTTGTTTTTCTCAGATTGACCCTGACAAAATGTGTCAAGATATCTCAGGGGGACAAAGTTGTATATGAAGAAGAAAAGTCATATTTTTCAGACAAAAGTGTGAACAAAGGCATGACCTCATTCTCTCCCGTGAGCGGGACTTTGGTCTGGAGCACTGTTGTCCCAGGGTGTATGAACCATCAACCCCAAAAAGACACAGATGACAACAAAAGACAAAAAGCTATAGAGGAGTTTTGGAAAAACTATAGTGTGTCTTCTAACCTGTCACACTGCGTTTTGGGGGTCTTGGCCTGTCTGCCAGTAAATATGACATGCCACCAGGGAAGACGCCTTTTGGGAAGTGCCTTAAAATAAACACAGTTGGAGTTTTAGACAGAGATTCCTACTTTACTCTGACTACCTGTCAGCCAACGCTGACAAAAAGTAAACACTCTCAATGATAACTGCTCCTGACATCAGCAGTGCTGTCGCCTCAGCCACTTCCCATTCAAACACACGCTGGTTCTGCAACTTTAATTACATAAACCCCAGGTTGTGTTAGAGATCACTACTGGCTACAGCCACACGTTGCACTCATATATCCCCAAATGTAGATGAATGAAAAGTATTAAATGATCCGTGGAGACGAATTTCCGTCAAATCCGCGGTAGATGTAGCCTGCGGTGTGTGTGCCGCACACTCGCTGACCTCACATCCCACACCGTACTATAGACGTATGCTCATTCATGTAAGACATGTGCCTGGCCCGCGGCTTAATTTGAGTTCCCAACGAGTGAGCACAGTGGCAGAGTGGGCTTCAGAAGATGGAGGGTGGGTGGACACACAGGTGACTGTTCGTCACTTTAGAAGAAGTTCGCGCCACTTTAAGGGGGTGCGTGGAGCATTTATATGCACTCAGCACATCTTTATCCCAGAGGCCAGAATTTACAAATAGATTTCAAATTAGAGCCTTGGCTTTAATTTTCTAACGCAGTGACCCGTTCTGCAGCGGTGTAATGGCAGGTCCCTGTGTGACAATTAGAATGAATCACATCTGAACGGAATCCACCGTATGTATTCATGCCTCATCAGTAACTGAATTGACATAAATGATTTATCCCAGGGAACTTAAATGCCAGTGCAGGTCTGCCACCCAGGAGCTGCTGGGATTCTTACTTTTCTACACATGACGTGACGTGACGGATTAATGTGTTCAAGAAGAAGGACAACTGTTTGGACTTTTGTCCTCTGCCAAAGTGATACGGAAAGAGTCTCTCAAATGCTTAAAAATTAATGAAAACTTCTCTAAAAGCTTTACTTTCCCAGAGATATAAATCAGTAGGAAAGAATATTGTCCAATTATCCTAACCTGTTTCTCTGTTGCCACGCTGCAGTCTCCACTACTGCAACACAAATCACACTACACCATACTGTGAGCCCATGCATGTGTGGTGAGTTCACTGAAAGTCATGTGTGTGGATATGCTATGCTAAGAACACTTTTGTGGCAACCTAAAACGCTGGGCCACTAATTTATGATATAACATACCAATAAATAAATAAAATAAAAATCTAATTCTTTTGTGTGTGTGTGTGTGTGTGTGTGTGAAACACTTACTTACCAAACCTGATTATATTTTTCTACACTTGTGTCAAGATTTCAGGAATGAGGTAATTATGGGGACAACCCAGACAGGAAGGTTTGGAGAAAAGGCTAGAAAAGCCAGATTGAGATGGTTTGGACATGTCCAGAGGAGGGACAGTGGATACATTGGTAGAAGAATGATCCTAGAGATTGAGCTACCAGGTAGGAGACAAAGAGGAGATTGATGCATGCAGTGAGAGAGGACATGGAGATAGTTGAAGTTAGACTACAAGATACAGAGGACACGGGGAGATGAAAATTGTAGACTCGCTGTGGCAACCACTGAAAAAGGGACAAGCCGAAAGAAGAAGAAGAAGATTGGTCTCAAGATCCAAGATAGAGAAAATAAATAGGGACATCTGAAATGTCCAATTATTGATTTACTACTTGTAGGGTGGAGGTACATGTTATCATTCACTCCAAGTTTAGTGTGGGTGTGTATATGCTTGTGAATCAGTGGTTATCAGGGACACAGGTGGGGTTTTTGACTTACCTGTCAGCAGGTAACACTTCTGAGATCTGGTCTTTGGTAATGCTCACATTTGGATAAGAATTGCACAGAAATATTACGCTGTTGTCATATCTATGATGTTCGTTGTTTCGTGAAGCGACAAAGGAGTTTGGTAAAAATCTGGGTCATACTGCCTCTATCACTGGTGCCATCTCCATGTGCTGAGAAGAACTGTCCAAGGTGGATTTTCACCCTTACGGAATTACTTGTTAGGTTTGATTCCAACCTTTCCCTCCTGCTCAGCTTCCTTAAACTCACAATCCTGAAAACCACTTGAAGATAAATGAAGAGTTGGACCTCAGCAAAGTGTCTACACAGTCAGACGTGTGGCGGCAGCAGCATCTCCGCTCTTATAAAACAGCTAAATATACAAAACAACAAAGAAGGGATTTCCGACCCAGAGGTAAACCCTGTGTCTGTCAACTAAATAATTGAAATTCACATATATTTCCATTTAACATTTGCATTCTGTATGCATCCTTAGTTGTACATGTATTCTAGTAATGGTGTTGATGGGGAAGGGGGCAAATCCCTGAGAAAGTACTACTATAATAGTAACCCGGGTTTGAACTTTAGAAGACAATAGGAAACGAGACAGTGTCTCACACCATCGTCTCTTTTCACTAGTTTAAAATGACAGCAACGGCAGAAATGCTCTTTGATGAGAGCCGGGAAACGCTTTTTTTCAAGGTCTAAATATCATTATGCTCCAGTGTGAATATGCTGCCCACTGTGTCTGACTATTCACCTTCCTCCTGATGTGCATACACCACCTCCCGCCCCCCCTCCAGCCTATACACAAGCCGCGCTTCATCCTCATCAGCTTTACTTTGTGCTTTTGATTAATCCGGACTCATTTGAGATTTTTTCAAACTATCAATGGGAATTATTCAAATCCCCGAGGTATGAAATGGCTATGAGGAAGCAGTGGAAGACACTCATTAACCCCAAATAGGAGGAGAGCCCACAGTAAATCTCGATGAGTTCCCTCCATAGTAGGAATCTGATTAGTTACGGCGGCTGTACTTAATCCCTGTTGACGGCGAAAGTTAATTTTGTCTGTAGTCGAAATGTAATGGTTTTCATAATGTTTTTTTTTTTTTTTTTTTCAGTTTCTTGTATGTACCTGTGTGTTTGTGGAGTGCCCATTTGATTCAGTCCTGTATTTCCCCAACTAACAATGTGTTAGTATTTTTTCAATTTGATACAATGCTGATCTAATCAATATTGAATGCTACTATTTGATACATGGTCCAGTTGAAGATTCTCATTCATCCAGGTGTCCAATATCCATGATATCCGATAAGGAGATCAATTGTAAGCAACTGGACAAGTGATTTCTGGTTTGAAGAAATGCAGGTATTTTATTACGATTTTACCAAGAAGCCTTCTTGGAGTTGAAAGATGTGTGGTTGCATATCACAAGCTACCATTTTATGCGCCATTGAGTATGTGGTTGCAAATGCACAGTATGCCCACAAGGGGCGCCATTTACTATGTGGTTGTATGTCACAGGGTGCCATAAAAGACGCCACAGAGTATGAGGTTGCAGCGCACATTATGACCACAGTAGGCGCTGTCGAGTATGTGGTTGCATTTTACAGGCTGCCATGGAAGGCGTCATTGTGTATGTTGTTGCAATTCACAGTCTGCTCACAAGAGGCGCCATTGATAATAAAGTTAAATATCACAGGCTACCATAGGAGGCGCCATTGAGTTTGTGTTTGCATGTTACAGGCTGCCATGGGAGGCACTATTGAGTTTGTGGTTGCAACTCCCAGTTTGCCTATAGGAGGCACCACTGAGTTTGTGGTTGCATATCACAGGTGGCCATACAAGGCGACAATGACTATGTGCTTCCATATCACAGGTTGCCATAGGGGGCACCTTTAAGTATGTGGTTGCATATCATAGGCTGCCAGGGGAGGCGCTATTGGGTGTGTGGTTTCAACTCACTGTCTGCCCACAAGAGGCGCCACTGACTATGTAGTGGCATTTCACAGACTGACCACAAGAGGCACCATTTAGTATGTGGTTGTGTACCACTGGCTGCCTTTGGTGTTGTCATTGAGTTTACAGTGACATCACAGTCACAGGAGTCTGGCAACAAGGATCAAAATAATGTACTTTTTGATTTCAGTAAAAAAAATAATAATATATTTGTTCATAAGTAATTGGTTTCCATGCTGTTTGTCAGAAACAGATAAATCTAAGGGATGAAGATTGGGGCCGATAACAGGAAACACGTGTATGGATTTAATCACTGGAATGTAGTGACTTGTACAAATGCCTGCACTGATTGCATTGTTCTATTGATCATTCCGTCGTCATTAGTTCTGCGCTCCTCTTCTCAGAGGCATGTCTTTATCATTTGTAAGGGAAAAGGCTTTTTTTTTTTTTTTTTTTGCATAATGTTGTCAAATGCACATCGACTGCCAGCTGCAGAAAAGCGAATCTGGACCACATCAACCAAAACCTGACACTTCTTCCCTGGAGGGACTTGTTTTAGCTGTAGCCTCAACATCCAAATTGGATCAACAGCTGCTGTATATGATTCCATAATTTGAGGCATAATATGTTCCATTAATGCCAGAGCACTCACCGGCATGAAGGCACAGACAGTTGATGCAAACATCTCATGATGTGCCCTGCTTATTCTCCGCCGTATTCTCCAGAAACATGGCACAGATTGGTGCCGCTGCCACTCTCTTACATGCAGATGTCAATTACAGAGGTGGCAGAGAGTGGTGAGCTGTGCACATCTGCCACAGGACGCTGCGTCTACCCCCTCAGCACCGGTGAGCAAGTGAAGCATGAATTTCAACCGTCAGTTAGCAAGCTTCACTTTAACAATAATGTCTACAGAACCCTGCCAGATCTGTCAGCCCGGCCGGTCCGATTCTTACAGCTAAGAGCAGCTGATGGCACTAGGAGCTGCTGCTCCCTCTTGATTTTTAGCTTTAGCTTTTGTTGCTTACTGTGATGATTCTTCCTTTACTTCAGTATCATATGATTATCTGTCTTGAGTTGTTGCATGTTTTGGTTTCTTTTTGTGCCTAAATAATTCCTTTGTTTGCATAAATGTCCTGCTATTTTTTTCTTATTTGTATATGTGTAGATCTATTTATCTATTTTTTTCCTATTTTCTTTCCCCTACTTCAATCTTTAGATTTATGACATGTATTTTAGATGTTCTATTTCTTTACAATGCAATGCATGGACTTCTTTAAGGCATTGTTTGACACGTTTAATAGCTTATGGTTAAATCATGTTTTAATTCTTCCTTAATTCCTAAAATCGTGTCCTTTAGTTTTGTTTCTGATTGTATTGCAGAATTTCTCTATATGTTTTTAATTCTTATTTAGTTTATTTTTGTCTTTCTTACCATTTTAGGTCTGCAATCGAAAATGCATCTGATTTGTTCCATGTTGCTCTGTTTCTTGTCTCATAGAAACATATTTCAAGATTCTATTATTATTATTTTTTTCATAGAATAGTCTACATCTTCTGTTGGTTATCTTTTCCCTTGACCTTTTTACATGTCTTTCTTTTAAGGCTCTCTTTCTCCTTCATGGATCACATGATCTGTATGGTACAATATATGGGCCATGTCTGTATCTATCCTTCTGGGCAACATGATGGGGGGGCTTTCTCCGTCATCACGCCCCGACCTCTGCTGCCTGCTGTGTTATTAGCCAAATACAGTACATTAGGGAGCGACCAGCTCCACCACCGTTGTCATCGAGAACATCTAGTTATCACATCTTGCGCTGGACCACCTGCTGTGTTCACAGAACCATCAGCATCCCCCATGACCCGCCCGTGCCTCTGTGCATCTCTGCTGGAGACCTTGGATATGTTAAACACCCCCATACGGCCAACTACCAAGTTGTCTACACGCAACATCTCCCTCAGAAAATAGTTGGCTCAGAGCGCTTATTTGATCCAACCCATGTGTGTATGTACACAACACACGCACACATGCATGCCGACAAACAAACAAACAAACTTTTTGATCGGGCCATTGTTGTGAACTCATCCTCAGCAGCATGTACTGTAACGCCGGGCACCACCAGTTACTCTGTTTGTGTCAAAAAGCTGTTTGTCGTTGACAACATGGCTTTTTCCAAAAGTCTAAGTGTGTGGATTACAGAAGTGTACATTTGTATAATTCCTGTGATAATGGGATAATGCCGCTTCAGTGGGAGAAATCTGTATGGAGAATGGATTATTCCAAAGCTCGGCCTATGGGACATTGAACCCTGGAGTTATCTCCAGCAGTCAGCATCTCAAGTGGGTGCACTGCCTCAGAAAAGTGTTCTGATGCTGCATTTCATGTCCACGTACATGAAGCAATCTCTGGAGGTTAGAAAAAAAAATAAATAAAAAATACGAGATGAGATGAGAAGGCCGCAGTCATGTAGGTTCAGATCTGTAATTACCGTAGTAGCAGAGTAGAGGGTGAGATGAAGTAGTTTAGTCTCACGATTTGCATGTGCTTCACATCGGGACTTTGCGAACAGTTTGCATTTATTTATTGTCCTTTCATGCATGATACAGAAACCTACAGCAGTAGTTTGTTCATTCCTCTGATAGCTATTACGCAGCAACATTTGCATTCCCGTGCACACAAAAGCAATTACCTTCAATTTATACACATTTCATAGAAACACGTCCCCAATTAGGCGTCCGTTTCTGGGGCCTGATAAGACCAGCAACATCTGAGGCCGCTGAACACAGAACGTGTCCTGCTCTCCACTCCATTCCTATCTCCATCTCCAACTCCGTCTAATTTCATCCTAATTAATAATGAAAATGCAGGGTTTGGGTGTGGAGGGGGGGTTGCATGCTTTGATGTTATAACTTAATCCATGAGATACAGAGGCAAAACAGAAGTCATATTTTTCCTAAGTAACATCTATATAATGAGTTTTCTTTAGCATAGGAGTAAAAAAAAAAGGTTTTATTTCTGCATATTTTAATTACTCTAATTGCTCTACGCAGGGGAACTCGCGTGGCCTTTTGCTCGATACATCCTGTCTACAATTCCATGAGGGAGAAAAAATCTCAGATGACATCTTTGAATTTGCTCATTCATTAGCCCCCAAACAGGCTTATCTCCTCTAAGTCTTTGGCTTAAGGCCCCTCTCTCACTGAGGAATGACTCACCTCCATATTGCTCGACAGCCATTACGTCAGCCTGTTACTGGCTGTTGGAGCTTATGGAGCTATTTGTGCAAATCCTCTCCTTACATGATATCAAGTGAGGTCCAGTGTCAGTGTGGGCAGTACTTCTGAAAGACATCTGCCTTCACCTTACAGGCCACCAGCAGCTGAGCGGTGGAGGCTGCCACCTGTTTGGCTGAACAAATGAGTTTCTCCTCGCTGGCGTGGCCCTGGACTGAGGCGTTTGCTGCCTCACATAGGTTACTGGTGGCAGCTGCCACCATACGAGCCTGCACCACACATACAGTACAATCACACATTGGCATTATGTTATATTGTATATATTAGGGCTGGGTATTGATTCAAATTTTCTAAATCGATTCGTTTCGATTCACAAGGGTTCGATTCGATTCAATTCACGATTCGCTTCGGTTTTCGATTCAGTTTTTGTCATATCAATTATAGTTCGGTAGCAACGTTATTCTCAGAAGAATCAAAGCTAAAATTGAAACTTAATCCATTTGCTAATAAAAAATGTATTTTTTTACATTTACTTCCATCACAAATTTACTCAAGGCAGTCATGCATTTTTTATTTAACATGACTTGACCTAAAATTACAAGGCAGGTTCTAGTTTTAGATTTTAGTGCCATATTGTTTTTACATTTGTTTTACGTGCGAGTGTGTTAACTCGCACGTTACCACGTAAATACGTAATCACCTGTGGTGCATGAGCTCATGTAAAGTTGTTGGGAAAAGAAGGAAAAAAAGATTGTTTTTTGGATTTATGAATCGATATTGTCCTATTAACAAAAAAATCGATTAAAATCGATTAATCTATTTTTTTTAACCCAGCCCTAGTCTCCATGGCCGCCACCCAAATCACACTGCTTCATACTGTGAGCCTTCCTGTGGGTGGTGAGCCCACTGGAAGTTACGTGGGTCGGGATGGTGATCAGAGCACTTCAGTTGCAACCTGGCAGCTGGTGGATTAGAACCTGAAGCCCTTCTTACAAATTTACAAAGTCACGTTTCAACATCCAGACATATGGCAGGATGTAGTGAGTGTGTTGGATGCAATGACACATTCAGACTTTTCTGATGTCCTTAACTATGATGTCACCTCTGTAAGTGTAGGTGAGTGAACCAGATAAGAGTGAACGACTTGTCATTTGGGCACAGCACACCATGCATATCAACCATCACCAGAGAAGAGTGGGCAACTGGGTAGTGGTAAGTTGGCACCTCAGTGGTAATTTGGTGGGCTTGAACTTGAGGCCCTCTGAACTCAAGTCCGCCATTAAGCCACCTCAGCCCCCAGATACAGGTACGGATGTACAGTAGATGGAAATTAAGTGAGGGCCCACTTTAGAAACTGAGCTGTGTTGTTGTTATTATTGTTTTATTTTTTTTTTTTTTTCATTGTTGTCAATAATAAGGATAATAACCATTTATTTGTATGAGCACTCATCATTGTTATTAGTTAATATTATGGGACAAATGTGAGTATTGGTCACATTTTACTATTAATTATTGGGTTTTATCACAATAGTTATGTCTATAATCTAATGTTGTTCTTTTAGACTGTGGGTAGAAACTGAAAAATTCACAGAGATGATCTTGCTTCAAGGCACAAGCACACACACACACACAAAAACTGTAAAAACACATAAAAATATTTTCTTTACCTTGGCCAGAGAACTAGAAGTAAATATAAGTCAACTAACTTAATATTTTACTGTATTTTTGTAGCCGGGCACCAAATCCAAATAATATAGATACAGATATTTGTAGATCCAATCTTATCTGCAGTGTAGGTGGGAACATCCTGGTCTTGTACAGATACTGTATTCCTTTTGGGATCTAATGTATCTGCCATTTATTTATTTGGGAGCCACATATACTGGGGAGGAATGGCACAGGATTGTGAACTCAATCACAGCGCGAGGGGATGTCAGTGCACAGGGCGCTCCCCGTGAATCACACACTGAAAGGCTATCACCCAAACCTCCAAGGTCCACTGCCATCTCATCAGTCATCGTGGACCAGACCAGGCCATGGACTGATCAGCCATGCACACACTCTGTTCACTGGGGACACTCTCAGACTCACCCCCCTCCTCCGTCCTCCCCTCCTCTGCCCACCTCTCCTCTCCATCCACCCTGTACCCGTTCCAATATCCATACTCTCAGCTGAAACCATAGCATAACATATTCCAAGGTCTGAGTTTGACTTTGCTTTTCAGAATCCTGTCACAGTGGCTGCTCCTTCAGGATGGATTATTTGACTTTTAATTTATGGCTTTCTGTGTTATGGACTATTTCCCTGTTTGCCATACAGTTGACTCTCAAATTAGTCAAATGCAAGTTCAGACAGAGATAAATTGATTGTTTTATTTTTTTTTTTTTCCTCTCTATGCAGAGATTGTGCGTTATATCAATCTTTAGGGCTCAGTCTGCAAAACTGAAGGGATCTGAAACAAAAGGGATCTGAACCTACCATCATTTGGTAACATTTTTTTTTACCCACTGAATCCTCCCATAACTGTTAGGTCACGTACAAAAAAAAGCTTAGAAGCAGCTTCAATCCTTAAGTGATTGACTATCTGAATGCAGCCAAAATTATTTTCTAACAGATTGTGATAATGTTGTTTTTAGTGAATAAACAACAACTTTTCACCTTAAACTTTGTTGTAATGAAGAATCTGATGAGATCTAAAGGTTCTATAGCAGGGGTGGGCAAACTTTTTGACCTGTGAGCCACAATTTCTCCTAAAATTGGACACGGGGCCGAGTCAAGAGCAGAGAGATGGAGCGTTCGTGTAAGCTAAGATAAATGGCAAGTAAAAGTCATGTATCAAACCCAAAATACTACATTTCTAATAGCCTATTATGTCATCTATTGGGAAAATGCAGGCATTGTAGGGAAAAGTCGGAAGTTTAATTATAATATAAAAAAATTATTTAATTTGGACAGGGATGGCGGGCCACATTAAAAGGCTCAACGGGCCGCATGTGGCCCCCGGGCCTTAGTTTGCCCACCCCTGTTCTATAGGCATTTTATAAATAATAATTTGTGTACAAAATAAAAACACCTCTTCAAGATAGGTTATAGAAAAGAGCTGTAATTATTTTAACAATTTGTCTGAAACAGTATCGTCCCTCTTTGAGCAGCATTTAAAGTAGATAAATAATGACTAGAGTTGGACAGAATAACTTGACAAAAACAATCATTAACTTTACAAGCTCATTCAGCGACAACAACAATAGGCAAATAAAAAGGCACACAGATAGAAACAGCTTCAGTTGAAAAAAGTCAACAGCTGTCTTTAAAGACCACAAAAGCATTTCAACATTGTCGTTGAATACACTCTTCGTGTTGATGACATGAGAGATGGCACCGGACAGCAGTTCACTGGCAAATGTCCGATAAATACTTACAGATCCGATTAGGCCTGACATAGCACGGCTCAGGAAACTCCACACATTTAGTGAATCCCGCATCTTGAACGGGAGGGACCAGCTGGTTCTACAGGACGATGAGCTCCATGATTTTTGTCTGATCTCTTTTGCAGAGTCTATTCCTAATTGCATAACTTCACAGCTTAAAAACACACATAATTTTAATATCCAGCATATGGTCTAGGAAGCTAGGTTGTGTTGTTATGAGCATAGCATCGTCCTGACCCACATAACTTAGAGTGGACTAACCAACCACAGGAAGGTTCACAGTATGGTACAGTGTAATTTGGGTGGCAGTTGTGGAGAGGATGCGACTTGGTAGAAATATGTGTATATATATATGTATATATATGTATATATATATATATATATATATACATATATATATATATATATATACATATATACTAGGGGTGTGACGAATCACTCACATAACAATCCGATTCGCATCTCGATTCACAGGCTACGGTTCAATTCAGGAATGATTCATTAAAAAAAAAAAAAAGAAATAAGCGATTGATCCAGTTCGATCCAATTCGGTTCAGTTCGATCCAAAACGATTAATTTGCACACCCCTAATATATATATAGTGTATATTGGGGGTGTGACCATTCACTCACATAACAATCCGATTCATATCT
>JAFBJS010004584.1:442957-462178 GCA_016785265.1 Paraplagusia blochii
AGGCTACTGGGTTTTTACAGGTATATACTGTATATATACATATACCTGTAAAAACCCAGTAGCCTGAATTGATTAGGTACTTCATAACCCGGGTTATTATGTGCAACACTTACGTGAGCTGACATGGTCCAGTTTCTACTTCTCTTCTTCTTTGGTTTTTGTGTTGTTTTCACAAAATTAATTAAACATTCCAGGACAAACTGATTTGAATAGACTTTCCTTGAGCACTCGAAACTCATATTTCAAACTCAAGTGGTAGAAAATTATTTCTACTTGCCGGAATCATTAGATGAAGAGTCAGGGATCAGGAAAGCCATCTTTTTTTTAAGGGATGAGTGAATGTGCTCTTTAAATTTCATGGCAGTCTTCCCACTTTTCCCCCTGATCTTGGACCGCTGTTCCCTTCAAAAGCCGCAGCTGGGAAACGCGTGTGTGTTTTAAGCAGCGTCCGTTCAACAGGATGTGGGCGATGAGGTACGAAGAAAACATGCATAAATGAGTGACAAGAGGAGCGCGGGACATGAAGGATAATACAAATTTGCATGATTACATGGACACATGAGTGATTTACCTGCACTCGTGTCTGACAGCCATTTTAGCTGAAGGACGTATGAGTGGCATCCGATCCTGTATTCTTTAACCGTTGCTCCTGAACGCAGCTCACATCATACCCTGTAATTGCTGCATGACCATGAGGAGGTAGGAGAGATATAGGGAGGGATGTTTATTCGGCAAAGTTTGCCACTGGCACACAAAATACATTATGGGATGCGGACTCGCTGCTCTACATCAGCAAACACTTTTTGTTATTCAAAACACTTTGCCAAACTGATTTAAATGCACATATAGATTTACATTCTGGGTCGACTCTCGGAACTTTCATGGATGCTGCAGCGAACGGTGGAAACAGAGAGGAAACAGGCCCAGAACCTGCACAGAGGAACTTCTTCTACTGACATTCTACTAAATCCTGAATGTTTTGCAGCCAATATTCTCTGAACTGCCGCTCGGCCTCTCTTCTGTGCATTTGCTGCACTTTTTCCAATTACAGTTTTCAAATTTTAAAAGTATTATCTGCCCAGTTCACTTGCTCCCCGGCTTATTCAAGCCCACTGGCCCTTTCACTCACTGTACTGAGCCTCAGCCGCCGTGCACGTCTTTCACATTTGGCACACCCATGCCCGGACGGACCCACGTTAGAAAAATAGATGATGTGACAGTTTCACACGCACGGACGTTATCGTTTGCTTCACTCCAATTCACCTGTGGTGAAGCAATCTCCCTGGAGTTGGCACAATAACACGTAAACAGCATTATTACCATAATGTTTAAATAAATAAATAAAAAAAAAAACGAGAGAAAACTTTGAATGGGAGCAGGAGGGGGCGCCGGCGAGTGCAGGGGAGGAGAAATATTTGATTAATCTTCTTAACACGTTTCATGTGCAGATTCTTTGAGTTAATTTCAAGGACCATGCCTAAAGGAGATTACCTCCCCATGCTCCTGCACATTTGCTCATGAGTGATTTTGTTTATTCATGTTTTTATATTATAATGCTCCTCCTGCTGTCCGCGGCCACAGAACCAGCAGCAAAAATGCAATTTATTTCCCGCTCTGCACATGATGGAGACTGCTGATAATGTTGCCAGGAAATATGAAGACTGCTGAGATGGGACCAAGCAGCGTAGTATTTATGTATGGAATATAAATAAAATATTTTGGCGGCTCCTTTTGTTACAAAAACCCCTGACCCGACCCACCTGTCACACTCCAAAAGGAAAATTGTGGAAGTGGAATGTTTTTAACTAACGCTTAAGATGTCAGATTGTGCTACATTGTTGACCACATAATTATTTGAAAATTAATTTTGATTCCAAAATGTCATACAAACACATCCGTGACCTATATATTGACTTAAATCTCATATATTGTTATAGTAGTTTTGAAGAGTCAGTTGGTCTACTAGTTCCCTTACACTGACTATATGTAAATGATCAGTCATTTAGAACAGTGTTCCCCAACACTATTTGCGCCATGTACCGGTCAAACGTCTGCCAATTTTTTTTTTTTTTTGACCGGTCTTTGAGGTGTAGTGGATAAATACCAATAATGAAAATGAAACGTCCAGCATAAAAGTGGTATTATTTGGACATGTCCTGGATACTCAAAGACAAGGGGATCTGGTTCTACATCAAAACATATTTTAGCGTCTAATAATAAGTAAAACATAAATTTTGTTAAGCTGAGCATCATCTCTCTGCGGCCCAATACCAATTGCTCCACGGACCGGCACCGGTCCACGGCCTGGTGGTTGGGGACCACTGATTTAGAAGATATTCAAGATATTAGTCAAGATATTAGTCTAAATCATTAATTTTGACAGTGGCTGGCACTGTGGGAGCTCAGAAAATGAAAAAAAAAATAAGACAAGAATAATAATAGCAAAAAAAGAAAGAAAAATAATAACATCAGGACCAGTTTCTGTCCAAAAAAATCTGACCAAAACAGTCCAGTCCAACTACTACAGTAGAATTCCCTCTTCCATCAACCAGATTCTGCTGAAGTTCCTCAGTTTAGGAATGAAACCTATTTCAACCCTAAGAAGAAGTCCAATTGCTAAGGAAAAACAAAAACATTTTTGGATCCATAACCCACATAACTTACGGTGGGCTCACCACCCATAGGAAGGTGTAGTGGTGCAATGAGATTTGGGTGACAGTTGTGGAGACTGCCGCCCCTGTGATCCGGTAACAGATAATTTTTTTTTAATATTTTTTGTATGACATTTATGTATTTTTTAAAATAATCTCAGAATATCCTACTGTCAGTTACGTGGAAAAATACAAGAGGAAACGCAATTAGTTTCGGTGTCGTGTGTGATTAACATCAGTGTTAATTCACAATAACATCATTGACCAAAATAATTGTAATTATTGTTTTGTTTCCGTAATTGTGAAGCCCTAGTTCCGGCACGTGTTTGTGTGTTAGTATGTGTGTGTGTGATTGCGGTTTGTGTATGGTGTAATTTTGATTTACATATCCCTCGTCTGTCAGCGCATCAGCGTTGACAATATCGCGGATCATTACGGAGAGTCATATAAAAGGTGAAAGATGCGTTTGAGTTCTGGGAGGTTGCAGATTACGCCTCTGCTCAGTCGCCAATCACACTTATCATCAACAGCTTATGGTAAACTCTGCCTGTGTATGTTCCTCCCTCATATGAAAAGCCATCTACAGAATGTTGTAGTGACATCTATGACACGGCCCACTCATATTTCATTGAAGTGCTCAGTTATGACCGTGCATCAAAGTCTTTTTCATCACCGCCGCTAATATGGATTTATCTGTGCCACTGGCAGTGATGGGAGGACTGACGTAACTGTTTACAGTGACTCTCTGGCCGCCCCTCCGCCCCTGCCTGCCCCTCCAGGATGATGTGCAGGGGTGATCATGATGACGACCGCTGCTCTTTGCCCAGCGCATGGACAGGACGGCGGGATTTATGGCCCCCGGTGCCAATCCGCGCCACAAAATGCATTGTCTCTTGGCGGATCGTTCAGCCTGTCCTTGCTTTATTGATCTCACTCCTCACAAGTTCACAACTTCCGCGTTCCTGGTGCTTCACTTGACAGAAGAGAGATTTAGAGGAGGGATGAGGTCAGATAGAGGAAGAGAGATGGAGGGAAGAGGGCGAGGGAGGGTGAGACGCGGCCAGCGGAACGAGAAAGAGACCCGAGTAACAGGAAATGAGAAAATCCGAGAAGGAGGGGAAATAAAAGGAGGGCAGTAAAAGAAAAAAAAAGGGGGTAAGGGGAAGGAGAGGGAGTGAGGTGGATTGAGGGAGGAAGAAAGGGGAGAGATGCTTCCTCTGGGAGGATGCAGCTCTAGGTCAGGTCAGAGAAGATTGATACTTGTGAGTGCGTGGAGGCCTGCAGAATTAGCCCCTGCTACGGTGGAAATCCAGCAGTAAACACAGCCGGCAGCTCTCTGAGGTGTTCACATCAATCTCAACACTTTCATTTTGCAGTGCACGCTCTACGCACAAACGTACGTGCACTCCTGTCTGCGCGAGCGCGAGGGCCTCGGTGATGTGGTCGGAGAATGATGGTGCAGCCGTTCACTGGAGTCTGACTTCATCGTCTTTTCACCTGATCGTTTCCCTTTTAGCACTTTCCAACCGCAGTCCTGTTTGTGCACAGGCCTGTGCAAACATGTGTTGACAGGCAAACACTCCACTCCCCTGCCGTGTTTTTCAACCGTTCACCTCGTCGTAGCAGCTCCGCGGATCCCCTGCCGGACGTGACTTTGTCCGACCGCCTGCCGTCTCCTCTGCCTCTCCTTCTGTCTCTTGTTGAGACAGAGGAGCTTTAGATTTTCCTCCTCCCCGGTGTCCAGCAGATTACATTAGACAGCGACTCTGTGCTGCTCACAAAGCCCATAGGGAGTGTGAAGAAGGCAACAGGCAACTTGTATAAGACTGGGCTGAACTCCCAACCCTCCTCCCACTAAGAAGGACAAATCCAAGGTCCACTAATGTCTGTGTCGAATCATGTACAGCCTAATTGGTGCGGCAGTCAAGGGATATCAGTTTGTCTGTGGGTGTGTGGGTTGGTCTTTGTTTTTTTTTTTTTTTATACTATACAGACTTGACATGTTATCGCAGAATACCTACAGCAGTTACATTATATATCCTTTCATCGTTTTCAATGTAAAATAGTTCCCATAACTTTCTAAAACACATTTGTCATGTAGTTTCTCTTAATGTCAACTCTTCCAGATGAACAGATCCCAGAACTTTCCTACAAAAACTCAATTAACAGTAAATAGAAAAAAGAAATCATCACTTGACACATAATAATAAGTAATCATAAATAATGTTAAAGTCTCAAAAATGTCTTTTAGAATAATTATTTTATCAGGACCTTATTTTTGTTTTCATCAACATTTTCTTTTTCTCCTCCTTTTGTTTCGTACCTTTTTTCAGGGGTTTTACAGCGAATCAATGTTCTCCATCTCCCCCTGTTCTTCTCTGCATCTTTTGCTCTGACTTCAACTTCCTCCATGTCCTCCATCACTGCATCCATCAATCTCCTCCCTAGTCTTCCTCTTTGTCTCCTACACACAACTCCATCTCTAGCATTCTTTTACCATAGTTTTCTTCAGACTAACCCGATAATTTAGCCTTTGGGATTCTTGTTTTAATAAAAGTATTAATTCCATATCATATAACATTCAGATTTTTTTTCTAACCCTTCGTTTATAACCAATTTGGGGACCCATTATGGGCCCTCCCCATTATTTTGGGCACTATAGCAGCAGAAATTCTTGCCCATTCCCATGTAGAGCTGGTGTTTATTTCCATGACCCAAACTGCCACCATTTTCTCCACAATCAATGTCAAAATGTATATTTTGCCATATTTAAAGTAAAACAAACCATGACATTTTTTCCCCATTTATTGGCTGCAATAGTCATTAGTGGATCCTTTCCCACCCTTTAAAAGCATTGCTATAAGCTATTCTTATCTTGGGTAGAGACATTAGGGGAGAAAAAAGGTCAAACAGGTGAGAATTGTTGCTTAAATACAAGGCAGAAGCTGCTGCTGAATGTGCTGAATCGTTATAGAATTAAATTGTGAGTCAAAGCACATGGCCAAATTCGAAAATATTTTTGAGAGGTTCTACATGAGACTTGTTCATTAGTCATTGTTAACTAACTGTCTCATGCTTCATTCACTGGTGCACTCTCACTGCATTAGTCGAGGATCTGATTTTCACAGTCCAACATTAGGATCAGTAATGTAAAATTACACTGTGCAGTATTTTACTCCTCACAGTAGTGAACAGCAAAACACAGTATGTTCAGTCAGGGCACGTCTTTTATAGAGTTGTGTTTTTTAGCGTCTCACAGGAGGTAGACAGAGGGAGCGCAGAGCAGTCCACATGGGATGTTAACAGAGAGGATCAGGGAGGGTGATGCAAAAATAAAATAGGTCGTCAGATTACCTCCTGAGTGTGTGTGTACCTGCTCAATTATCATCGATCTTAGCATGAGAAAACAACGAGGTGGTTTTCATTAGTATGTTAAAATATATTCTCTCTCCCTCCTCTCTATTTCTCTCCCCCAGCATCATAATTATCTTGACTGTGAAAAGCTATTTAGGTATTCCTAATTTATTTCTGTGCAGAGAGGACACAAAAGACAAGCCATCAACGCTCTGCCATTTTTTGGTTAATTGAAAATCTCATTTGCATGAGCAGAAAATCAAACACTCATTTCCATATGTGACATTATATGAAGAGATAACCGCCGTCGTTTTGTCGTCCCATGTTTAATCTGTGCATTTCTGCTTAATTGCGAGCCGTCTCCAAACTTGCATCTGTGGTGAAGCTGGAATTTTTGTTATTTCTCCAAGCCCTGGGTGACTGCTTTCCAGAAAGACATAAAATGCATAGCTGGGTGTCTGCCAGCTCCGTAAACTAGCCGTGTCAGCCCAGCTGGATGTTGTAAGGCAGATGCAAAGACGTCTCCGTCTGTAGCAGTCAGAACCAGTGATCTTCGGCCTGATTTGTGGGTCGAAGATCAGAGAAAGCCCTGCTCTGCACTATGAGAAAAACGGCACGGGCGCTCACTGTTTTCTCTCCTCCGACTGTCATTAACACATGCACAAAAAAACAAAAACAATCCTGTCTATTCCACGTGGACACCATTACAGGGTACGCCTCAGCTTCTGTTCCCTACTTGAAGCTTATTAATGCAGCCTCCATCAGGAGTGGACGGGCGGCGAGACTGAGGGGAGCCTTAAAAAAAAGGAAAAAAAAAAAAAAAAACAACATATGATTAATAGGATTTATTTATCAGCCCTGGCCCTGTAGGCAAACTGGCCTGAACATTTCTGGGCATGACTCAGTGGAGGCCTACAACACTTCTGTCTCACACAGAGTGAATCACTGCAGCTAATTGCATATGAGAGCATAGAGTGAAGTCAGCGATGGTGCAGTGAGAAGGTGTTTTCTAAATATGGCCAGTGGGGACTGGTGTTGCACAATTACTCAAGTGTAAAAAAACACATCGTGGTTAGTCAGGTTTATTTTAGTCCAGTATTTCAAAGTCAAAACTCTACTGTATTACAACTATTTTACGTATTTACCGTAATTTCCGGACGTAAGCCGCAACTTTTGTCATACAATTTAAACCCTGCGGCTTATGCAGAGATGCGGCTAACGTATGCATTTTTTTAACTGCTCGAGCAGGAAAGGTTAGAGTGAGACAGGTGGTGTTGAGGAAGACACAAGTCACAACTGCCAATAAACACCATAGAAGAAGAAGTTTAACGTACGGTAACGTGCTTTGTACATGAATAAGATTAGCATAAACTGACCCTCATCATGGAAAATGCAAAAAGAATGTGGCACATGCGGCTTATAGTCAGGTGCAGCTTATAGTCCGGAAATGACGGTACTTACCCATGTCTTCAGTCTTCACCTTTATTCAGGTATAGTATTCTTGTTGACCTTTTCTCAGATGACTTTTAACCATAAGGTATCTGCATTGGCTTGGGATCGATGGCGCCACCTGGAGGGCAGAAAAAGTCTTATATTTTTGGGCACGAGAAGTGGGAGACCACATAGAAGGAAGTAAACTTCTTTTCATTGGGACATTGTGATCCACACCACTGCACACAACGGTATCTAACCTCTACATTAGCCCATCACCAAAGTAAAGGGTGGGGAGCTTGGACATCAGGGGAGCAGTGAGTTGGGGCGGTGCCATGCTCGGTGGACAGCGGTGGTAACTTGGCAGCTGGATTGGAACCTTGAACCCTCCGAGCTCAAGTTCTGTTCCACCACTGTAGGCCTGTGCCCCTACCAAAGACACTAGCAGTATTCATTTTCCATAGGAATGTAGCCTACAATGTAGCTTTTGACCATATGGTGGCAGTAATGGATCGGTCTGTCCTTGAATAAGCTCAGATATGAAGAGAAAAAGAACATATTTTGGGTTATGCTAACTGGACAAAAAGTACAGCGACTTATTTTTTTTAAATGAGCTGATAAAGACGACCATCGTTCTCTTGAAAGATTCCATTTTTGTGTGTAGGCACAATCCTTGTGTCATCAAATATAATATTTATAGAATAGAATAGAATTCAACTTTATTGTCATTGCACATGTTACAAGTACAGAGCAACGAAATGCAGTTTGCATCCATCCAGAAGTGCTGAGCAGTATTTTACAATTTACATAAATAAATATGGGAGATATAATATTGGTGCAGGAGAGGCTATTAACAGGTTGTGCAGGATATGTATAGGCATACAGGTTATCGATATAGCTTAGTTGAAATTCCACCCCAGGCTCAGTTGTTCTATGAGATTTGGGCACCAAGGTCAGAAAAGTTTGAAAGAGTCAAACTTTGTGTCAACCTGTGTGTTTTGTTTGCTTAAAAGTCAACATTAAGGTCTTGGTTGCCACGGTAAGGCCACGAGGCTACTCTCCAATTATTTACACAGGTCAGGTGAGGATACAACATTACAAAAAAAAAAAGAAACTCACAAGGTTATGTTGGGCAGGGAAATATCACTGGAATGTTGTGTAAAATCGAAACAGTATCAAAGGAAAAATTCTGACCTTGTACAAAAGCACTTTAGCTACAGGAAAACACACACACACACACACACACACAGCCTTTGTTATGTTGAGAGCATTTGTCTCTGTATGGCTTCAGCAGAGAGGGGTTAAAATCCGATTGAGTCGATATCACTGGAGAATAATGGATTCAGAGCAGTGTTTCTACGAGTGTGTGTGTGTGTGTGTATGTGTGTGTGAGAGCAACATGGAGCCTGGGGACTTCCTCCCTCTCCGTTTGCAGCCCTCAGTTGAAATAGAATTGAATAGTCTGAATCCTCAATGGAAACTGTTCACAAAGTCAATACTAACTGTTAAGTCTCCCTTGCATTGGGGTGACCTTGTACAAAAGCACTTTAGCTTCAGGAAAACACACACACACACACACACACACACACACACACACACACACACACACACACACAGAGCTTCACTACCGCAGCAACCCATGTGACGACCTCCATTCAATCGCAGGGAAAGGACAACTGTCAAATTAAATGACATAAGGTATATTTTATTTCGCGCCGCATCTGACCTAAGCATTTTACCGCAGAAATATGTGCTACGTATTTTCTTCCAGGGCTCCTGCAAAGGTAATTGAAAAGCATTGCCCACTGTAGCGAATGCACTCAGACATGCGATGAGACCACCATTATGTTTGAGCGTGTGGGCCTGAAGGGGTTGAGAGGATGGAGGGATATGGAGGATGCAAGCTATGATAGAAATTTTAAATTAACTTTGACCCCCCTCCCCACCAATACAACCCCTACTTCTCTGGAAAATGTCCCACTGGAGTGTAAACCTGAAAATATTTCTGGACTATGTCAATAATAACAACAAATAAAGTTAAAGCATAATTGAATAATTGCTTACATCCACATTATGATTAAATTTTTTAATCAATTTGTTGCAGTTTTGGAACTGAGAAAATGTCCCACCAAAGCTCTGAAAGAGAAATCTGGACTGCAGGCAGGCCAGTCTGAGATTAATGTAGATATACCCATGTGTTCTTGTCATTTAACCTGTGTTTTTGGAGTATTTTTGACAAAATGTACTAATTAAAAAAGGCATTTTCCATGTTTGTAATATTTGGTCCCTCAGGATCAATAATATATGGTGTTGGTAAAAATCTAAGGCTCAAACATTAAAATATTGTTGTACCTTGATCAGATACTGAGCCCAAATACTCACTTGCTCATAACTCTGTCACTGTCCCTCCTCTGAACATGTCCAAACCATCTCAATCTGGCTTCTCTAGCTTTTTCTCCAAACCTTGCTGTCTGTGTTGTCCCTCGAATCACCTCATTCTTGATCCTGTCCATCCTTGTCTCTCCTAAAGAGAATATCAACATCTGTAAGTCTGCCACTTCCAGCATGTTCGAACAGCTTTTTAAAAAGAAGGTATCGGAGTGATATCAGTAATGGCAGATATTTGACGTTGTAGTATCAGTATAACGTATACATATACAGGTTGGATTAAGCCCTGATTTTAGTTGGATAGGTTACCCAAGATATGTTTTTATTTATTTGTTTATTTTTTTGCACTGTTGATTATATATATTATAATCAACAGTGTTGATTTTATATATATAGATTTTATATAGATCTTATATATATATATATATATATATATATATATATACACAATAATTATGTGGTAAAAATATTGCTATTGGTACGATAGTTTTCTCAATCTATTTTAGTTAAGTCCAGAGGTGGCCTAGACTTGGGTTGGGAAGGTTTCAGGTTCTAATCCACCAGCTGCCAGGTTGCCACTGAGGTGCTCTGAACATAGCACAGTTCCACCTACATAACTTTCAGTGGGCTCACCACCCACAGCAAGGCGCAGTGGTGCAGTGAGATTTGGGTGGTAGTTGTGGAGAACGCCGCCCCTGTGATTCAGTAACAGATAATACGATGAAGATGAATGAGCGAATATTAAAGCTAGATAAGGATGTATTTCAATATCTTATTGAAACTTAATACAATCTTTGTCCAAAGCAGTATTGAATTTCTAAAGAAATACCTTTTCCATTTCTAAAAAAAAAGCTCTCCTGTAACTTACCATACCATACCGCCTTTTCCAGTTTTGCTGCATTTTCAGTAAATGTACCGCACGTCCTTAGAATGGAGATCATGTGTCATGTGGTTTGAACTGAAGTGAGCCGCCCATGCACACAGATGACACACTTGATCTTTTTCTCCCACTTTTTTTTTAACCTCGTGGCCTTCATGGCGAGTGTGCAGTAAATGGAAAGGGAGCGTGAATACTCAGTGCCTCGTGTAATAAGCATATAATTAAACTCCTCTGACAATTACATCATGCATTATCAGCCTGAGCCAGATCCATTACTCCTCTCGATCAATGACTCGGCCACAATCGGCCTCCTACTCTGACCACACCAGGGACTGCAGGCCAGGCTGCTGCAGCAGCGTTCTGCTGTATTGCAGCACCAGTAAGTGCTGTTAGTGACATCCAACACCGCCGGGTTGGATGGGCAGAGGGAGGAGGGCCGGCTACTTAATGCTAGGTAAAGGGAGCGATGGAAATGGGAATTAGCCCTGATGAGGACAGTGAGGAGGCGGTGCAGCTACTCGCAGAGAGGCTATTGAGTGTAATGATGAGTCATGGTGGCATGAATTAGAGCGTGTTCCTCCTTCCTGCTGCAGAATGGAACATTGCTATTTCTATTAATGAAATCCACAAATGTGACTGAGTTCCAGCAGAGGCCGAGCCAGTGTTGTGTAACAATTATGAATTAAACATCATCGAGTCTTCCGACAAAACATGAGAGTTCACACAACTGTGGTTGGGTAGGTCAACGACCAAGGCGATGAATTTACCAAGGTTGGGGGAGTATTTGTGTACTTAGTGATACAAGATAAATACACTAATACTCTGGTTGATCCACAGCAGAGGAGACTTTCTCTTTTCTTACCATTGCACCAATTCAATATTACATTAAGTGCAACTGATTAACCCAGCCACTAGGGAGCACAAGCCAGTGTTTTTTAGTGCCGGTCCCAAGCCCGGATAAATGGTGAGGGTTGCGTCAGGAAGGGCATCCGGCGTAAAAACATTTTGGAAGTTGTTGACTCGCTGTGGCAACCCCTGAAAAACGGGATAAGCCGAAAGAAGAAGAAGATTAAGTGCAACTGATTCAAGAAACACACTAACGGTACTCAACCCTGTTTTTGACCTTTCCTTTTATATATACATATATATATATATATATATATATATACACTCGCCATATATGTACAGTCATGGAAAAAGTGTTAGACCACTCTGCTGTTTTCTTCAATTCCTTGTTCATCACCTGGGGGAAACAATGAACACAAAACCATGCAATGACTAAAAGCACTGTATTTGTCAGTACAATGTTATTGCTTGTGATGTAGGAACGGAAGTGATTTTTGTCACTGTCAATAAAACCATGCAAAATGGCCAGAAATCAACTCTGAAATAGAACTTAATTATTTTTGTTGTTATTATATTTGTCCAGATTAATGTAGATTAAGTGGAAGCAGACTTTTAAATGGACAACAAATTAAAGAAAGAGTGGACTAATCATTTTTCCATCACATGTATGTGTATCACATGTATGTTACTGTATATATACTGTATATATAGTGAAGTTGAATTTTAGTTTTAGTCTTTTGCTCAAGATCAACTGGTAGGTCCCAATCCACCTATTGGGCCACCTCTGCCCGAGACCTACGGTGTATTGTGGTAACGTTACCACAGGCCATACATTTTGATTTGCAGTGATAACTCGAATTTTGCCTTAAAAAAGACGATGCTCATATACAATAAATGTGCAGTGGACCCGTGTGGTCAGAGTCCACAGCATTATATGTGGACTCTGACTTTTGAATGCCATGCTCAAGTTTCATTGTGTCTTAGTAACAAAATTTAAAAGGCAAGACTTACAGTATATTTCCTCATAGTTAGTACAGTCAGTCGGTAAGTCATCAGAGATTTTCAGGGATTCTGTCTGTTTACTATCAATGGAACTAGTTGGAATCCCGGTTGGGTTTGTTGGAAGGTACAGAGCGGTACTATTTGTGATTTAGGTGGCAGTCATGGAGACTACTGCCCCCTGAGAGCCGGTAACGGATAAGTGCGTGAAACTGTACGGATGGATGGACACTAACACTCGTGATTTTGGACTTGTTGAGCATCAGTATTACGCAAGTAATAAGTTCATTGATGTGTCAGAGTCAGGATCCACCAGACTGTTCCCCGTGACAGATAATCAGCTATTCTCACGTCTTAAATGGTCTCATGAACAGACAGAACTCGGGAGAATGAACCTCACAAGCCATCTGCCAGGGTCTGGTGTGAAGGGTATGAGATTTTGATCAGTCTGCCAAATTCTTTCCTGCTCGTCAGAGTGGACTGGGAGGAAGGACCAGAGGCCCGGAGAATAGATGGAATCACTGCAACCTCTCTCTGGCTCCATCTGCTTTCCTCTCCTCTCTTCCTTTCTCACTCTTTCAATAGACGCCTCTCACCCTGCCCTCAATTCATCTCCTCCCTCGCACCTCCATCCATTTCATCCTTTTTTCCCTTCTCCATACTCTTCTGCTCCTTTTCAACAAGATTATTACATTACACGTCCAGGGGACATCCATTAGCTCGGAACATGTTCTTTCTTCTTCCACTTTGTCTTTTCCTCTCCTCTCCCTGCCCTCACAGAGATGGGCTGAGGCAATGTTATTTCAGATTATACAGTTGTTAAAGCTCATTTTAGGCTAACAACAGGACATCAAAAGTGGAGAAAGCCTCCGCAAGGGAGAGGCGGAGGTGTTGATGGAGTTTCTGGGCAGGTGAGAAATGGAGAGGGGCTGTGAAGAACAGACCTGATCAGATGGAAGAAAGAGATTAGAGAGGGAATTATTAATGGGGTCCGGGCTCTGTGGAGCGGGAGATTTGTTTGGAGGAGGATGCAAAACTAACAAGGAAGGTTATCGGAGGGTGGGAGTGAGTGAGGGAGGGAGTGAAGGAGGGAGGGGGTGGAGAGACTTCTCACCTTTCACACCATCTGAAATTGAAGGATAGGGAGGATCGGGGCAAATGTAATAATTGTTACTTTACCATACTAATTATTTTCACTGTTTTTCCTTGTGTATTGTGATTTCTTTAATATAAGGAAATGCAAAAAGCTCTTGTAGTTATAGATTTATATATCCATAACTATATATGTATGTATGTATATATGTATGTATGTATATATGTATGTATGTATATATGTATATGTGTGTATATATATATATATATATATATATATATATTTATATATATATATACAGGCTGATTGGATGATCAATCTATTTCAGATGGATGCAGATGGATGCAGATGGATAGATAGATAGATAGATAGATAGATAGATAGATAGATAGATAGATAGATAGATAGTCTAAAAGCTCTATTTAGACAATCAGACAGGATCCACAATGGACACACAGCAGCACACCTGAAATCTTTTGTATTGGTACAATGATAATAAAAGCCACTCTAATTCTGACTGGGTTCTTTTAATTAACTGATCTGAGTCTCTGCTCAGCTGATTGGTCAGTCCATGTTTTCAGAAAGGATTGAACCAACACCTGCAGCTACAACAGCACTTTGTTGATCCTGTTTGACAGCTCTGATTTAGTTTGTGAAGAATTGTTTTTGAGATCAAATATCCAACATTTGTCTTTTACCTCCATAAATTATAAAAAATATATTAATTCTCATATTAATGAATATCAATTTATAGATAACTATCCAGGGTGTGGCCTCTGAACAACTGTTGACTGTTGTTATTAGTGGTGGAAGGAAGGGTGAATGGATGCATACCAGTTTACATATTGACAGACAGATAAAGTAAATCTTTAATAGATCTTCCACAGGATCGAAAAAGTCCAATTTAATCCATGATGAATTGAGGGATTCTCTCTAAAATGCAAGTGTTCCTTTATTAGGAAATATATGGCTTGACCTGTTCCACACACATGATAAGCCACTGATTTCTTACAGTAAAATATGATAATCTGCTCAGTGAAATAAAGCGACAGTAATTTGAAATGTAGTTCAGCAAGTGTTTCAAATCTTCAAAATATGAGCCTCAGACCTATGGCTGCCTTTTCTTTTCTGCTTCATTTGTCACCCTTTCCTCTCTTCTTCTTCTTTTTTTTTTTTTTTTAACCCTGTATGCTTTTCAGAATCAAGCAGGTCACCCCAAAGGGAGTTTGAGTGATTGATGTCCTGGTATCATGCTGATTGACTTCATGGTTGCATACCCCGGAAGAAGGGATGAGGTACACAGTGGCAGGGCAATCACAATTGCCCAGGACATACTTCATTTCTAAGACCCCCTCCTCCCCTCTCCCCTCACCCATTTTCCCCCATGGATCAGTCGTCCGTCCACCCACACACCTCGTAGGTTGAGTGGTCCAAAGCCGAGGTGCTTCTCAGCATAAACGCTGACCTCTGCGTGAACACACTTTTGTTGTTTTGTTTTTGTGTTTGATGGAGAATTTAGGGGTCACTCGGTCTTGGACCCTGTTCTCCCTGGTGGTCAATGTGGCCATTGTGTTCTAACATGTAAGGGTTGGAGTCCAGGGAGTTACCTGTGGTGCATGTGTGTCATTCATTTTTTTTTCCTACATGGATGTGAAGCCAACATACACCAGAGGTGAATGAACCAAAGCCACATCTCATACAATCCCTTTGTTTTTTTTTCCTATTTCACTCCATTTGTGCCATAATCTTCCCATGTCCTGGGCTCTGTCTTAGAGCCAGGGTTCCTGGTGCACTACACGGGCCTGGTACTGTATTTATATTAGGGTTTCACATGATGAGAAGCAGATGGAGTGTGTCAAAGATAAAAGGGAAGGAAGTATGAAGTATGACTTAGGTTATAATGATGGGGAGCCACGACCCAGGAGACCAAATACACATTTCTCTCTGTCTTTTTCACTCACTCTCTCTCCCTCACCACCTCTTTCTGTCTCTGGTTTGGATTTTCTTGCGGTGTGTGTGTATTTTTTCTACATGTTACAGAAGGTTCTTGGGGTGTTTGCTTATTTAGCCCAAGACCAGATTCACACCCTCTCAGCACATATTGCTGCAAAAGCTGCAAAAAAAAAAACAAAAAAAACTCCTCTCCAGCTGTTATTGGTCTGTTTGGCAGCAATGGAGAAAAAGCTGCAGGAAGTAAAGTCTTCAGCGGCCAATGCTGGCAGGATGTCGGACCAACTCGTATCAAGCTGCAGCCAATACTGGTCTACGAACCCACTTTTCCCCAAGAGTTTGTGTTCTTTCTGAGAAAGCAGAAAAACAAAAAACACAGATCTGCAATTTTTGTCAATACCTTATGACCATGTTTGAAAAAACAATTTATTTTGGCTTAAACCTGGTATTAAAATCATAGATTAAAGGTTGGGACGATTGTAAGCGTTGTTGTACAAGAACATAACTGTTCAAGAGTCTGTTATAATTTATTCCCATTGTCATGCGCTAGCAATGATATATAGTGTTGTCTTTTTTAATATTTAATGTTCACTCTTACCTCAGAAACAGTGAATACCCAGAATGCATTTTTGATGTATTGCTTATTAGACATAAAACTGAGGTAAAACCTAAGTTGTTAAAGTCTGACAATGATAATCTAAGGACCTCACAGTCCCCCTCATTCAGCAGCTGTGTCCGTCTTGACATTTAAAGACTCCTAATGCCTCATATCCTTCCTACGCAAGTAAACATGTATGTTTACATGTTTTGCAATGGGTAAACTAGAAGGCAGATGTTCATTTAGTCTTTCTCAGTCATAATACACAACCGACTCTAATTCAATCCAAATGTCCACGGTGAGTTCCCTGTGAACTTTTAGTGAAGTAATTATCAACTGGTGTCTGGCAACTGTGTTTTTTATTGGATTCTGAGTGTCTGGCCTTCAAGGTGGTGACCCCTGTGGTGAAGTAACTGACATCCTGGAAGTTGTTGACTCTTGGTTAAAGAGGAGGACTTGGGTCCACAGGGCTTCAGGTTGAATCCCCAGGCAACCGTCCTGACCCATATGACTTCCAGCGGGTTCACCATCCACAGAGGGGTTGACAGTATAGTGCAGTGTGATTTGGGCGACAATCGTGGAGACTGCTATCTCTGCAACCTGGGAATTAAAATTAGGATTACATGTCTTTTTTGTCAATGTTACATTGTGATTCACGCTACAGCACGCACAAAATGTTACATCAGAGGGAGCTTGGATGGGGGATTCGAATCGGGGCCTTGCGATCCCAGGTTAGCTCCCTTAACCACTAGGCCACCAACTGCCCATTAACCTGCTAATGAATAAGGGAAAGATGATAAATATATTTCTTTAGTTGTTAGTGTCCCCAACCTTTTCTGTACATGGGACCAGTTTAATGTCTGACAATATTTTCACGGCCTGGTGTAGCAGATATAAAGAAAATAAAATGATAAGATCAGCATTAAAAACTGTTGTATTTTCTCTATAATATTAAAAATGACCATAAATCCACTCTGTAATCATGTGAAACTTTATTAGCGACGTCCCTGCCCCAACACAATGAAACACACTCTGGTCGCTGCGGCAAAGTTTAAACATACCTTCAAAATAAGACACAACATAAAAACAAAGTGTATTAAAATACTCGCGACTCACAAAAGGACTGAATCAGTGGGAGCCCTGAGCTTGTTTTACCGATGTTGGAAATGGCAACAGGGTTTTCAGTGCTGTTGTGGCGATCTCAGGGTACTCTGCTGGAACTTTAATCCGGAAAAACAGCGGAGTTGATGTCTCGAACAGACGTTTAAGGCCGCTGTCATTTGCAATCTACAGCAGTTGATCTTTTTTTTTTTTATTTAGCGGGATGTATCATGTGACTTACGGTTACAGGCTAGGACTTGACATGCGTCCGGCCAGTTTTTCAAAGTAAAACATCATTAAGACTCGGATGATAAATCAAACAAATTATGTGTATTATTTTTTCTTTCTGTGTGGCCCGGTACAAAATGACCCACGGCTTGGTACCGGGCCGCGGCCCGGGGGTTGGGAACCACTGCTCTTTAAAACAACTTTTAGGCCCAAACCTACTATTTTTAAATAGTTATTTTACCAGTTAACCTCAGTGGTAAGAAAATATTTAAAATAGTCTTTCTTCAATTGTCTCCTATTTTAGTCCATTGTCCCAAAATATGAATTAATGGGACACTGGGGCAATCTTGGGGCAGTGGCCTAGAGGTTAAGGAAGCAGACTTGGGTCCGTAAGGTCCCCGGTTCAAATCCCCCTACCACCAAGTTACCAGTGATGTGCCCTGAGCACGGTATCGTCCCTACGCACTGCTCACTTTGATGATGGGTTAAATGCAGACGCCAAATTTCGTTGTGCGCTGCGGTGTGAATCACAACGTCACAATTAAAAAAAAAAAATAAAAAAAATCATCTTCTTAATATTAATTATCAGTTCTGAGCTCTAACTATTCCTGACTTCTGTGCTTGATTGGACCAAACACAGCCAACCACTCCTTGAGAGTAGCTGATAACCTACAGCAGAGTGATCTCCCTCCTGGGGGGGCTGCTGATGCTAATGGACAACATTGAGTTCGACCGTAAATTCCAAGCTGACGCAGTTACTAGTGTATTGGTGTTTTTTGTGTCATCACCAAGAGCCTGTTGTCCCAACTCCTGCATGCACCTGCTGCTGGTGGGTTTCATTATGGATTTCTCTAATGGCTTCTAGAGTTGTAATAGCAGGGATTTGCATGGAATGAGTAATGAAGCTCTTGATGTGGAGCCGGAGCCTAATGAGAGCACCCACTGTTTCCCAGAGACACAAGGAAGTGATAAGAGCTGCAGACGGCTCCTGGATTCTGTCTTTATTTATTCAGTCCTGGGTATTTATGTGTTGACAGGACCAGGTTGTGCAACTTTGTCATTTGGGAAAAACACACACCGAACTTTTTTACAGTCCTATTGACTTGGTCATTCCCGCTTTTAATGGCTTTTCAAGAGGTGTTTTTGATTTTTAATTTTTTTTTTCTTTTTTTAAGTGCAGCCAGAGGAGCTGTTGTGCAGCGGCTAATGTGCTTTCCTCACGACAAAAAATAAGCCAAGGAACATCAGGGGGGAGCAACAGGGGGGGAGTACTGGCATTACACACCTGTGGTCCTAATGACTCTGGCTGCTCTGATATAAGTCATATCCACTAACTGGGTTCCCAGCTTCTCACTTATCTTTAATAGAAAAATCCGAGCAGCAGAACTGCCTGTGATGTCATGGCCTCTGAGTGGAGTTTACTGGATCACTGTATTTTCTGGACAATCTATCTGTCTGTCTTTATCTATCTGTCTATCTATCTATCTATCTATCTATCTATCTATCTATCTATCTATCTATCTATCTATCTATCTATCTATCTATCTATCTATCTGTCTGTCTATCATAGCCTCTAGAGCTGGCATGGGCAAACTAAGGCCTGGGGGCCGGATGCGGCCCGTTGAGCTTTTTAATGCGGCCTGCCAGCCTTGCCCAAATTATATACCGTATTTTTCGGATTATACCTGTCTCTTATACACAT
>JAFBJS010004584.1:470632-542665 GCA_016785265.1 Paraplagusia blochii
TCCCTCCTCTGAACATGTCCAAACCATCTCAATCTGTCGTCTAGCTTTTTGGGCAAACCGTCCTCTCTGTGTTGACCCACTAACGACCTCATTCCTGATCCTGAGAAAAGAATCTCAGCATCTTTAACTCCTCCACCTCCAGCTCTTTCTCCTGTCTTCTACCTATTCCTAGTCTCTCCAATCCATCCATCATGGCTGGTCTCACCACTGTCCTGTAAACCTTTCCCTTCACCTTAGCTGACTCTCTTCTATCACAGATCACCCCTGACACCTTTCTCTAGTTTTTTCCATCTTGCCTGTTCTCTATTCATTTTATTGATGGCATATCAGTAATATAATTGGTTGGAAACCCTTGTATTACACTACTTAAAGTTAAATCTATAAAATTCTGTACTATGACAGAGCATCTCCTCCTCCCCCAACACCCAGTAAAAGCATTTTTTAATACCCTTTTGCACTTTTTCCCTTGTTCCATTCACTTCTCCTTTAATACAAACATAACTTCCCGCTTCCCTTTCCTCCTGCAGTACTCTGCTTAACAACGCTGACCGTTCCTGACCCCGACACCACCTCGCTGTCTTCCACTGAGTAGCTAATGGCCAGCAGGCCTCATCTCTCCATTGACCTATTGCCCACAGCGAGGTGAATTATGGCACCTGAGCGGTGGTCTAATGCAGCAGGTCCTGACACAGAGACATCAGTCCAGAAGGGCTGGACCAGGCAGACTAATGATGCAGACGTTGGTAAAGGATGAAGCTCAGTTGGAGAAGGACAGGCAGACAGGAAAAGACACAGGGAGCTTATTATCAGGCTGATTGTCTCATCATTGTAGAGGAGACACAGGCAGGAACACGGCGGAGTCCATTTTTCCAGAGTGACTCTCTTCTGCATGACTTCATCCCAGACTAGTCAATGAATTGATCGTGGACTAAATATAAAGACTTATTTCTCATTTTGCCCCCATTTTTAAAAAGCAGCAATGACGTGTTTTGGATCCCTGTCTCCGTATCTTCACAACATGCTCTCTGTCGCAGGGAAATGTCTCTAAACGTGTTCTTTTAACTCATCTAGTCATGTTTTATCATTTTCAGGGAAATTAAATCTGATTTTCTGCTGATTTCGTGTTTGTTGGCTGTGTCAGGCTTCCATCCTCTTCTCGGCAATAGTCTCCTGCAGGGTGGACTACATGCTCTTCCTGTGCCTGGGCATATTCTGCCTCCTGCTGTCAACTCCAAAGAGACCCTCTCCCCTATTCACCTCAACCCCCACCATCTCTTCACCTCCTCCTCTTCTTCCCACTTCTTCACCAGTCACTCCTCTTCCCCCCATTACCCTCTCTTTCCTCCGGCCTGAGATGGGACGTGTGATGACAGAGGTGTCAGCACAGGTCACAGTGATCCTGTGCTGCTGTTCTGTTCCCACTGGCCCTCGAGTCAATACATTCCTCCTTGTTCTCAGGCCCGGCCAACCTGCTCTCTGCTCTCCCAGGCCCTGCATTCCTGCCCATCACAGACTCCCAGCATCCGGCCTCACAGGAGTCTGGTTACAGCCGACTAAAGAAGCAGAGAGCGAGCGCAATCTGAGTGTTTCTCTTTCTAATCCTTCATCTGCCAGTCTTTAAGATTAGTCATTGTGTCTGTCTCCCCCTCTTTTTCCCCACATACCTGCATTAGTGCGTGTGGAGCAGTCTCAGTTTCACTCATTCTCTGCCTTACCTTTCCAGGACAGGTTAAAGTCCTTCACATGTGAATCATGGCTTGTGTAAAGTCTTAACTACCCCCTGCCAGGGGCCAAATAGCAGCAATTTATGTCTTTTGTGGACAATGGGGGCCATTTAACACACTCCTGCAGGGTTTTCATTTTCGCACAATAGCGTCTTCATACCTTTGGTGGCTCACGGTCTTTCCACCTTAAATAATCCTACATTTTCTTAATCATTTACTGAGGAGTATGAGATGAATGAGATGTTCTACTTACAAAATTGGAGAAAATGATAATGATAACGCTAACTCAGCGTTATGCAAATTATCCAATCATTGATCCAGTATTACACTCCAACTATTGTAGTGATCGCCGAGGTCAAGCTTACGGGTTGTTCCCTTCTGGTATTAACGTCTGCTCTGACCGATCCAATTGCATGTGGTCAGTGTTAAGTGCAGCAGTTCACACTTTACAGTCCATCCAGTATAAGTCTCCAGAGGCCTGTCAGGGCTCCCATTGGTCTGAACTGAAATGCATATATGTCAGTGTTGTGTTTATAGATACAGTGAATAAAGTCCAGATTTTAACTAAATTAAACAAACTGCAGAGTTCTGTTTTTTGGTTTATACAGAGTTGAATAAAATGCAGTGTTGCAAAAATACCAAATTGCATTGAAATAAAGGCGCAACACGTTCTAATTCAACAGTGTTTCCACTTATTAAATTTAACATGCATTACGAAGGCCACCGTATATATGCAAAATATATTTCTTCTGTGATATGTATTTATAAATAATATGTCATGGGCAGCAGAATGGAATTAGGTTGTGCAAAATAATGTGTGGCCCGACTTCTTCTGTGACGATATGCAGATTTATACTGTTCTTCTCTGTACACACGGTCTCTGCATCACTAAAGGGATACAAGATGCTTAAAAACTCAGTTTTACATATAAGCTGGTGTTTTATAAACATGAAATGCAACACTTCAGTGATTATTCAACAGTGAAAAAGGAGATATATGCATATGTTTTATGTAATAGTATTCTGAAGTAGTAGTACAGTGTATAAAGTTGATACTAGAGTATTTAACTAAAGTATACAAGCTATCTATCTATCTATCTATCTATCTATCTATCTATCTATCTATCTATCTATCTATCTATCTATCTATCTATCTATCTATACATATCCATACATACATCCATACATCCACCTATATGTCTGTCCACATGCATATATAGATAGGGATCAGGATATATTCATGCACATGCAACTGTAATTGGGAAAAAAATAAAAAATAAAAGAAAATATTTGAAAAAATGTGGATTCCATGTCATTTTCTGACACACACACACACACACACACACACACACATATATATATATAATTTGATTCTGAGCATACTACTGTGTCTGTATTACACAGGTTTTTGAGTTCTCTGGGAAACTGCCAGGGTCAGAGGACGTTTCCTGGGATAATGGTCTTTAATCCATCCTGGGGATATATTGCATTTATGCATGCTCAGGAATGCAGCCTCGTACGTCCTTTAACCATCTTTGTTCAGTGTGATGTGAGGACATTCAGGATGGATTGGGAGCATTCTAGTTCCCAGCCCTCAGAGGACCTTGCATATGATCACATCACTCAGGTTGGAAGTGTAGACCACATCTAAATGGGGTCAAGAACAAATTCACACATTTTGTGTCTTAACTTTGCATTAAATCAATTTTCAGAACAATCTTGAAAATACACGAGCACATCTCATGCCTAATGTGATTGAAGCGGTCGCCCTGATAGATCGATCAGAGGAAGTGGAGTTTAATAACTTTGATGTTAATCCTTAACTGGATTTTTTATTTTATTTCACACATCTGGACTCTATAGCCCTTCAAATATAACCTGTCAACCTGTTAGTTAATTATTTGGCAATTGAATTACTCTCAAGTCATTTTAATGACTAACTATTAACACTTTATAGATGGATGGATGGATAGATAGATAGATAGATAGATAGATAGATGGATAGATGGATAGATGGATAGATGGATAGATGGATAGATGGATAGATGGATAGATAGATGGATGGATGGATGGATGGATGATTAGATAGATGGATAACTTTAATAATCCCTCTGGAGTATCTTTCGGAAAATTATGGATGAAATAATTTCTTAATGCTTTGCTTGGGAAGAATTTTTTTTATAATTTATAATCTCATCATCTTTTTATATATTAACACATTTTTATTCATGATTTATTTATATTGAGATGTTTTGGACACGTACAGGAGGAGGGACAGTGTCTTAACTTTGTGTTAAATAATTTATCAGAACTATCAGAGAATTACTCTAACAGATCTCATGCTTCATGTAATCGAAGAAGTCGCCCCAATAGAATCATCAGAGGAAGTAAAGTTTAATAACTTTTGTTTTTTTCACTAGATTTTTAATTTTATCACACATACCTGGACTCAGGAGCCCAAAAACTATACCACCAATGGTAGAAGAATGATACTAGAGATGCAACTTCCAGGTAGGGGACAAAGAGAAGATTGGTGGAGGCAGTGAGGGAGGACATGGAGGTAGTTGGAGTCAGAGTAGAAGATACAGAGGACAGAGGGAGATGGGATTGCCAGTGGCAATCGCTGAAAATGGACAAGCTGAGAGAAGAAGATTAACACTTTTTATTGTAAATTTCAATAATCTTTAGAATAAAATAGAAACTCAAATATCACATCAAACTGAATACATGTGTGGCTGTGAAAATGGTACGACAGTGGATTTTAAGTAACCTTGTTTTTAGAGGAGTTGGCCAGTTCTGACATACACATTTATTTTGATTTTTTTTTATTACTTGTCTACAGTACTTCAGCGGTATTTCCCCTTTAGAAAGAAGGTCAAGCAATAAGTAGTTCTCCAAATAATGTGTCACTTTTGGGCGATAAATTCTGCATCATCATCAGCATAGAAACCCAGTTATCAACAGAGGAACATACTTTCAAAGATTAAAAACAGACAGACAACACATACTTTTTTTTTTTTTTTTTTTTTTCGTACGCAATTGTTCCTCACAGTTGCGCCTGTTTTACCTGGTGCTCCAGTTTCAGGAGTACAGAAACTAGTGCAACACCTGCAGGGTTGGATCATTTAAATTCTTATTGTAATACATATAATAACCAGTACCATGTGATTTATCAAACCTAGCATGGTTTTATAAATGGAGACTAAAACCACTAATGGAGACAATAAAGATTAATGGATAATATTCACTTTCAATGAAGCAAATGACTTATATTAACATTACAGTTTCAACTGGTGGGTGTTTCATACATACAGTAGGTATAGTGTGATATTGCACCTATGGTTTTATACATTGTGTGTTCCTGTCTACAACTGTCTCAAAGTTTTATTCAAGTTCAATTTCTTCTTTCACTCCAGTCTTTACTGGTATTACAGCCGGGCAGAGTATCCCTCGCCTCAGGCAACATTAGTGACGGTGTGACAGACAGTATTAGAGAAGAAAGCTAAAATCAGATTCTTCCTCCCCCATGAGTGTTCGCTTTGCTAAAGTTCTCATTACCTGAGGGAGACAAGAGCGAGAGAAGTCTCATTTTAGCACAATTTCAGATGCCAGGTAACCAGAGCTTATATCTCTATATTCAACGTTTCAGATGCAATCTCCCCAACAGCCTCTACCCGTGGTTATGAAATACCCCACCCCACTCCCTCCCCTGCAAAATACGTTGGCTTTTCTCCCTTGGATAATCTCACATCATCACATCAGGCCGGTCGTATTGATTTCTGGGGAAAGTAGTCCTAAATTGCTCTTCCTTTGTCAATCCGAGGCTTGTTACCAGGCAACAGTGTGACCCAACTCTCCAAAGCCCCCGCCCCACACCACTCCCAAAACCCCAAACCAACACACACACATGGACAAACACACATGTTCAATTACAGTCTTGACTCAATGCCAAAAATGCAACTGGAGCGCACCTTCTCCTCTTCTAATGTGAGACTTGAAACAGTGAGGGTGACACTGAATCAGGGTGGAGGAAAGAGAAAATGTTTTTTTTTTTCCTCTCTCTCTCTCTCTCTCTCCTGTCACTGATATTCCAACCATCTTCAGTTACTTATCTTAAAAAAAAAAAAAAATATGCGAGGAACATATTTACTTCTGATGTGTGCTGAAATCCACCCCGACTACTTGAGCTGATGTCATGGGACCGAAACACTCGAATGCTTCTCCGTCTTCCTTTTTGATGAAAATGGGTTGGGGCAACTTTGTGGCATTTTGATGTATGATGAAAATAATGGGCGGAATTTTCTAGTTAGAAACAATGTAGTTCACGTAACAATTTAATAGCATAAACGCGCGGCTGCAGGCAATTTAGTTAAATATTGTGTTTCACATTAAAAGTGATGACTGTCAAGACAATTTCCTAAGACGGAATTCTCACTGGGACAAATTGTCTCTGGCGTTATTTGATAAATTGAGCAAATATTCAAATGCAATTATTCAAATAAATCTCAACGTATTAATCACATTTGGACAACGCTCCTCTGTTCCTCGCTCTCATTTATCATTTGTCACGGCTCACACCCTTCCACTCCAAACCAGAAACTGATTTTTTTTTTTTTTTTTTTCCATAGTATTTCAGTCTAATTCAAATATTCAATCCTAAATGCATCAGATAGCTGCATGCATGCATACATATTTGCAGGGAGTCAGAGTAGAAACTGCATGGGTTGATGCTGAAAAGGGAGTGGTTGGATTAAATTGTGGACCACCTGCCTCTGTCACCTGGGACGCGTCTTACATGATGGAGCTAAGTGCGTCAGATTGAATTCACAAATGTACAGAAATTTACAATTTGGGCAAGGAATGTATAAAATGTGTTTTTTTTTTTACTTCTTGTTCAGCATTATTCACACATCCAAACAGCCAAAATAATAATAATATTAAAATGTGTGTTTCTATTAGCAAGTTTCAGTTATGCTCTGTGCAAGATGGCATTGTTTACAGATGGTAGGCCCTAAGACGAACCCGGTTGTGGTTTGTCCTGCTTCGACATATTCGAACTACAAGATCTTTGTAAAGGTTTGTAAAAAAAGTTTGTAAAAAAAGTTTGTAAAAAGAGTTACGTTAAGCTCACGAAAAATAGTTTGTCATAAAACTCCTGATCGATTCTTAAGGCCGTCGTTGGTTTTACTTAACGTTACCGAAACACAATGATTTTCTCAAGTCTTCTACAGTGGACCCAAGTGTTCGAAACAGTGATTTTTAGATATACTTGAATGTGGTGAAACAAATTTTGTGAAACAAATAAATATTAATGCTACTTACGCTAAAATATCGAGGAAAAATTGTAAAAAAAATATAAATAATCTGCAATTTTGATGCAAAATTGGTCAATTGGGTAACCAGAAAATCACAGGTTTTAATTATTTTTATTTAGCCTTATTCCATATCAGTAAAATGTCAAAGGGTGGGAAACAACATCCTGTTTTGGTCTAAGATCAATGCAAGGACCACATTTACATACATAAGAAAATGTCGCCATTGTTATGTTAAGGGAGGAAAAACAGGGGAGGAAAAGTCCTATCTGCAGAGTCCTGAATTAATATCTCATCATGGTTCTGCATCATCATTTTTTTGCTGATGTTAAAGAGACAGCAGATTAGACTAATTACATATTGCATAGTGGGAAATGTCTCCACCAGTGATGACTCTGACTGCTCACTGGGAAGTGTAGCTTTTGTCTGTGCTGCTGTTTTTCAGACAAATTGGCTTCAGAGTAAAAAAAAAAAAAAAACAATTGGATAAATTAGACTCTCTCTTTATCTACTTGTTTCACGCTGCCGATGCAAGGGATTTGTTTTGGGGAACTCATCCGAAAGAAACATCAATTCCAAATGGCGTTCCTGTATCTGCGGCTGCTTCAGTGTGAGGGAAGAAAAAAAAAAAAATCATTCCTTGGTGTTCATTAAAAGGTCTCTGTATTCATACACATTCCTGGATTTCTTCATGTCACAGGGGCTTTATCTCCTCTTCGCTGCACACGTTCAAAACACAAAAGTGGAAAAAAAAAAAGGAGGAAAGAAATCCCTCTATATCACACCGTTCCACTTTTGAAATTGGCTCCTTTTAGATGATTCTCTCTCTCTCACCCTCTCTCTCTTCCTATGTCTGCCTGTCTGCCTGCATGGCAGGGAGGCTGCGTTGATAGCCTCAGGCTGCACTCCTCTGTATGTATCTGATCCAGGCCTAATGAAGCTGAAAGCCTGGCAGTTGTGTGGAGCATCTGCAGAGCCACAGAGTGATGGGCATCTCATTCTGCTGCTGTGTCCCAGGGGGTGACACACATCTGAGGGCCAGGCCTGCTGTATGCACAGCCATTCTGTGCCCCCATGTATCTGTGCTGCAGAAGGTCATGCCGCATATGCTGTATGGATGCCATCTGGAAAGTCCTCCCGACCGCTGTAGCATTTCTGTCCTGCCACCCCCGGACTGGGGATGTGACTGGGCTCAGAGATTGACCAAATGGAGGATTTCATGAGCTGTTCCCTTTTTTTTTTAATTTGAATTTTTGGTCCCATTTTTTTTTTTTTTTTTGGTCTTCTACTACATACCTCCACATGACATGTTAAGTGTCACTATCTAACCACTAGAGCAACAGACACACACTGCCATCTCCAAACATGTTGTTGGGTATAAACCCTCAGTTATAAAAGTACACTATTCTGGACAAACTATTCAGACAAATATACATACACATATACACTACTATACATAAATGTATGTATATCTCCCTACAGTATATAGTGGCGGCCCAGCTGCCAGGCTCCCACTGAGGTGCCCTGAACATAGCACCATATGGTCCCACAGATCTTCCAGTGGGCTCACCACCCAGGCTCACAGTGCCATGGTGTGATTTGGGTGGCAGTAGTGGAGACTCCTGCCCCTGAAGCCCAGCAATTGATATAAGGATGGTGATTTATTGATTGGTATAAAACTATATTACATTATATGTTTTAATACGTTGACTTTGGCATTTAGTTATTACGTATATACACTTTCTCTTACACAATCTTTTGGTTCTTTTTAAACCATGTGAGTTTGTTCATTTGTTTTTTGTGTATAACCTATTTTATTTGAAATACTAAGTCAAAAAAAAAAAAAAAACTACTGAAAGTTACTATGCATTTGAGAAATACCTTTTGATTATTGACTCAAACCCCCGTTTTGCATACGTATGTATATATATGCAGATTTATATGTACATATATGCAGTGCATGTATGTGGGTATGCTTATATATTTTATTTATTTACATGCGCTATTCTTTTGTTTGGTGCTGTACTGCTGCTGGAGCCATAATTTCCAGAGAGTTCTATGGATCTATTTGTCTTCTTTATATAGTAGCTAGCTGTTAGCAGTTAAGCTAACGTACCAATTCTGTATTTTAGACAACACATGACTCTAATTATTTTTAACATTTCCACAATAAGTAAAATGCAAATAATGCAAATAATATGCTCGTTTTTTAATCACTCTTTGAATTATTTTATTAATTTTTTGCTAATCTGTGATAGAAGAGAGTCAGCTAAGAGTAAGGTTTACAGGACAGTTGTGAGACCAGCCATGATGGATGGATTAGAGACACTAGGAATAGGTAGAAGACAGGAGACAGAGCTGGAGGTGGAGGAGGTAAAGATGCTGAGATTCTCTTTAGGAGAGACAAGGATGGACAGGATCATGAACAAGGTGATTAGAGGGACAACACAGACAGGAAGGTTTGGAGAAAAAGCTACAGAAGACAGATTGAGTTGGTTTGGACATGTGAGGAGGGCCAGTGGTTATATTGGGAGAAGAATGATCCTAGAGATGGAGCTACCAGGTAGGAGACAAAGAGGAGATTGATGGTTGCAGTCAGGGAGGACATGGAGGTACAACAAGCTGCCTCCTGTCTTCTACCTATACTTTTATTTTCTGTATATTTTATTTTCCTTTTTTTTTTTACCTGAGCCCTGTGTGCCCAGTTTAGAAACCTTCCTACTGCATTATTTAGATGTGCTACGTTGACATTGTCAGGAACTATTTCAGTGAGGCTAACGTACTAAGCTGTGCTGTAACATTTGAAGGGAATCAATCAAGTTTTCATCCATCTTCTACAAGGGAAAAAAAAATCAGCAGAGAGTGTATGTGACTCGAGTAACAAGAGAAAGTTCCAAACAGGACTTATTCCAAGGTTGTCTAATATTTTATATTCCGACTGTTTCCTTCATGGAAAATACATTTGTGCTCCTCCACTCTCGCCCCCTCGCTCCCGCTCTCTTCCCTTTTTTAATACTATTTATTCTTTCATGTTGACACTTCCCAGTTTCCAAGATTGAGAGAAGATTAAATTACAGGCATTAATATGGCAAGTGAGTCTCATGCAACTGGGTTTGGGCTGCTACACCCTATACATCTAAATATAGATTTAATAACACCGCCTGTTTTTTCATCAGCGGCCCTGGATGCTTACTGTGCAATCGGCTGCTCCCTCTGCTTTTCTCTGCGTGCAAACATCAAGACACTCGCTGGGAAATGAAAAGAAGAACCATAGTTTTGTCCCCCACTTGGTCTTTGTCTGTAACGAGCGGAAGCGCAGCGGCAGAATGCGAATGTCTGACCATTTTGTTTTTCAAGCTACATTAAGCTTCCAGAGATGCTCCTTGGCAGGTTTCATAAGAGTGGAGTCATAAATGGGGACCTTAAACCAGAGGTTGTACTACAGCCAGCACTTTTAGGCAAAATGACTTACTGATGGACCTATTTTTTCCCCCCGCCTACTCTTGGAAACCTTCGCCTCTTCATTTTGTCATCTGCATCACTTTAATGACACAAGCTCACGTCTCCAAATAACCTCGGGATGGGACAGATATTGCCGGGTGGAGAGATATCACGCAGGACAGGAGCTGATGTATTTATTCCAAGCTGAAAATATCCTACTGTGAATGTTGTGCCAGGAAGCTTTAACATCACTGCATTGCTCAGTGGATTCTAATGTCAATTAGTGCAGATTACCTCAGAGGAAATCAAATTACCTTCCCCGATCTGAAGGTATTATTTATCAAAATTTGCACATGTGCAACACCATGAATTCATAACGGAGCCTTTCAGCCGTTGCATCCCCGCGCTCCGTCAGCTGAGTGTATGGACAGCCAGGGGATCTGTTTACGTGCTGCCTCCATAGGGTATATTGAATGTGTCTCACCCACTGTCTTTTATGGAACGTCTTCCAGCGGTTCCTAATTACCTTTGGTTTTATGGTCAGGCCTATGTCAGTCCCCCTGCTCAATTTGTCCCTGTGAAATATGGCCTGGCCTTGAGTTCAAGTAGGGGAGAAAACACGGCACATTGATTAATCAAGGCACGCAGGTCCAACCTCTGTTCTTAGAGAAGTCAATCCAATGACATGTTTTCACCTGGGGCGCATTCCGTGAGTCTGAAGTTGTTTCCTCTCTGTAATTAATTTCCTTATATCTTTGCTTCATCTTTATCCCCAATACAATTTCCTTGAGGTAAATGATAATGCCAAATCCTGAGACAATAGAAAAGTAAATTATGCAAACACACCGATGCTAATGCAGCATGTTTTGGTCGTTCCCCGCTTAGGTGCTGTTCACAGACTGTGACCAGGAGAGGACACAAAGGGAAGGAATGTGGCCTCGGGCCTGCAGGACAGATGATGTTTCAATGGTCTCTGGAAGTGATGCCCCCAGAGGACAACGGAGGATTGCATGTGGTAAACACACTTGGTTTTGTCGTAGATGTAGAAATTACAGGCCTGGTTGGCTTTTAGTGTCAAAGGAAAAACACAAATCTGCTTTGCATTGTTATGACACACAATCCAAGTCGGCATTTGTGTTGTTTTGGGAAACAAAAAAGGAAAGGATGCCGAGATGTTTTTTTTTTTCTGCATTATCTGTTTTTCTTTTCTTTTAATATTCCTTTGAGCACAGTGAGCGTAATGATCGAATTAAAATAAGAGTGAAGCAGCACTAAGAGCAGGAAACACAAACCAAATGAAATAGGTATGTATGATAAAAAAAAAGTAGAAATGGAAACATTCGGGGCGAGAGGGGTGGGGGTTGAATTTTGCCGTAAGCTTATCGGTGCGCCTTCTATGACTCCTTAGTTTGGTTTATTAGGGAAGTATCTGACTTACCATGAGCTGTGAGACAATTACGGAGACAATTTCACGGCCAGGGCTTCTATAATCATCAATGCATGCTGGGAGCCCATATCAAAGTAAGTTTCAGTCGGACTGAGGAGAATTCATTTTGTACTTTATAACTTCACAATACAGCCATTAGCCACCGCACTCAATCAGTGGATTTAAAGCCAGCGAGAGCGAGGAAGGAAATGTGAAAACAAAATGCAAATTAAGGCTTTTGAGCACAAGTAAACCAGCAACTCAAATGATTTACACAGCGCACATTAAGCGCTGCCTCTTAAGTACGCCTTGCTGAATTTCCTGGACCTGAAACAAGAACAAAATTCTTAAGACTCATTAAGAATTCTTTTAAGACGAACACAGAGCAAAAAATAATTAATGAACAAACAGGGTAAAGAACTCGTTGTTTAATTCCATAAACGTGAAGTTTACAGGAAACACGCGTCAACAAAGCATCATTTGATTAGTTAGAGTCGTGTTTAAGATGAAGATGCTCTATGCGTGATTCCAGAACCACTCGTGTCCAATGGGTCCACTTTCTTTATTCCACTTTTGGAGTGAATTTAGCCCCAGATAATGGGAATTGCATGTTGTGGTAAAAACTTTCCCGGCAATTCTAGTTGAGATTTTAATCACCATCCAAACACTGTCATTTTTGAGTCAATGCCATGGTTGGCCAACATTGGGGCTGATGTAGAGATGATCTACATGTGATGCATATCAAATCTCACTGTATATCTGTTCATGTCTGTGTTGATGCTGTAGTTTAACAGTATTATTTATCTTATTTGTGCCTTTCCTGTTTCAACTGAATGCTAGTACCTTAGAGTAATGTGTTGTAGATAAGGTGAGGGATTTTTTTGTTTTCGTTATAACATTAATATTATTAATGCTTAATACTGGTTAGAAAACTGAGCTTTTTGTCCATTGTTTGAATCATTTAGCTGTAAGAGATTTGGTGAAAAATGAGCATTGCATGAAACGATAGTCCGTTTGTACAAAATTTACTTTGACATCACAGAACATCACATCACAAGCATCATGTCTGTGCTTTCTGCAAAAATACTTCAATATTTCTCAACCATCTTCAACAACAGTGAGAAACATATATTTTTGGGGACATATGTTTTTAAAAGTCACTGACTTTTGCAATATCCAACACACAATTTTGGTAAATGACTGACCAACATTTCACATATTTGTTTGTTGTCCGAGTGATATCTTGATAAATAGTAATACCTAAGCTTTTACCGATGAAAAACAGGAATCAAACCATCAAATATGACAGTGAAGTCAAAAAACACACAATCCGCACAAAATATCTCTTGCGATCCACCCTAAGGTCCCTGCCATTGGGAAACATTGAACCAAACACACATGCATTGGCTGAAGTCTAACCTCTCATGGCCATATTTCACAATAAATTGGATTTTTTATGAATTGTGTTGTAAGTAAACGAATATTCAGGAGCATAACCAGTTCTGAAATCACTTAAAATTACCGGATGTTTCTAATGCATCTGTTGGTAATTTTGTGTTATTGTAACCTCATTCTGAAATGTGTGTTAGTATTAATGAAAATACAGTGGGTGCACATTTGTTTTGGGGATTTTCTAACTCAACAAACATGTATGACCTGAGGCTGAACAACAACTATATATATATTTTTTAAACAAAGTCATTTGTTTTAAATATATCAGATGGGTTAAAATCTGTCAGTACTCAAACTATTTGAAAAAAAAAAAAAAAAAAACGAAGCCATATTTGGATGTTTTTATGCTGTGGCTTTTGCAGAAATGTTCTTTTGTGTCAGTGCGGTTCCTGGGTATGTTAAAAATTGTGCAACGTTCCTTCACCAAGTAACTGGAGCCGCGGCGCTCCGGACCACCTACAGTAATCTTCATTATGCAGGCTTACATCAGACTCCGGTGTTGTTTTGATGAAAACATAACAAGTCATTATGAATGAAAATGAATGTACGTCGGCGGGTTCAAAATAGCACATAATTACACTATTACCCCTGACGATACAGGTATGCCCCCATCCACCACCACAAACATCAAGGTACTGTACAGCAAATATTTCCTTGCGGTTAGTTTGTAAACAAATTAAATTCATTAAAGTGTGAAGGGGTGGGTTGGAGTGAGGGTAAACAACAGCATGCCTTGTTTGGTGCTTGTAGTCTTCACAGACAATGAATTATCCCCGCTGGGCTGAATATAATGTAATTTAACATGTCATAGGACTTGGAGTGTAACAGGTGATCGTACAGGGCTGAACACCAGGCAACATGGTATTCACTCTACTGTAGAGTTGTGTGTGTTTCCATATTTCATTCCATTTCTTTTTTGACTCGCGCGGTGACGGACGTGGCTGTTACGACTAAAGACTCACAATCCGCCGCAATTAGTTGGAGCCGGATCAGAAGGTGCAGCCGTTACGACCCGGTTCTGGCAGTTTGACCTCCTATCAAGCCCCACCACCGGCATCTTCCTCTGCTCCCTCTCCTCATCTCCTCCAGCCTCGCCCTCCTAGCTTGCATGGGAATTAATGAAATAATAAAGACTAATAGGTATGTTGAGCGGCCAGTGACCACTCACACGTGGCTCTCTTGCCTGGGCGAGTACAATTACACAGTAAGTTTGATCGGCCGTGATAGACAAAACAGCAGGGGCTCATAAATATGGATGGCGAGTATGAGAAAATAAATTAACAGGGCCTGGCCTCTCGGCTGCCCCACTTAGACTGTCAATTATGGACCTGACAGGAGCCTTGTGAAAGAGCCACACAAGGCTGATGCACGTGCGCACACACGCGCAGTCATTAAACTGTGCATTTGAGACCATTCGGGGGCAATACGGCAGTCACCTGCTTCATTATCAGCAGACAGAGTTCATGCTTTATGACATGTATCAAGAGCTTACAGTTATTGAGCAGTGTCCAACACAGCATAAAACCCAATACTGGTACAGCTTCAAGTTTCAAAGAAAAAGCAAAAAAACATAAGAATATAATACAAACATTTTTCTTACTCAAGGCAGTTTTTTTGTGGAGCCACAATAGTCTGCAAAAAAAAAAAAAACAAACACACACGCAAAGCATGGATCCACAAACGTATTTTGAGGAATTCACAAATGTACTTACAGAATAAATGCACGAGCGCGGAAGCACAAATGTGTTTCGTGAAATTCACTTTATTCAATTCAATTTATTTTAACAATAAATATTAAGGTGAAGGGAAAGGTTTACAGGACAGTTGTGAGACCAGCCATGATGGATGGATTAGAGACACTAGGAATAGGTAGAAGACATGAGGGAGAGCTGGAGGTGGAGGAGTTAAAGATGCTGAGGCTCTCTTTAGGAGAGACAAGGATGGACAGGATCAGCAATGATGTGATTAGAGGGACAACACAGACAGGAAGGTTTGGAGAAAAAGCTAGAGAGTGAGACTTCTGATTGGCTGTTGACGGACTGATGTGGGGAAAAATATCTGTTCAGCGCAAAAAGAGTTTCAAAAATACAAAGTAGTGTGCGCGCAGTTTCACAAATTCAAAGCACAATTTGAATGCGTGTACGACAATTCACAAATGTATTTTGAAGAACTTATAAACAGATTATGCTGTGTGAATCGTTGCTTGTGTATTTACTGATAAAATACATTTGTGAATTCCTCAAAATACATTTGTGAATCCCTGCTTGTGTGTGTGTTTTTTTTTTTTTCTGAGAATGTTTCGGCTCTATTGTTTTTCTTTGTTTCTAAGTCTTTGCAGAGATGTTTCTGAAGGTTAGGTGGCTGACATGACTATAGTACAGATCCGGCCTCCTGCATCCTAAAGCAGTTACAGTGAAGTGTGTGCCACTGTCTTTGAGCAGGGGTCACTGTTTTGGTTTCATTTCCAAAGTTGTAAATTAAATTATGCATGACGTGGAGATAGAGATGCTGTAAGAGGGCAGAAAGTGGAGGAAAAACAAGAAATTTAGGAAGACGTGCATTGGCACACACGCCCTCTGACCGGAAGAGCTCCAGCTTTGTACCAATTTATAATGATTTAGAGGAAGTCTGAATACAAAGTGGACAAAAATGTCCACTTTCCACTTGGTTTTCCTTTTCTTCAGCTTGTTTGCTTTCTCCTCACTACACAAATCATCCACTCTACAGTATATGTAGTGCCATAAATCACTATCAGAAAAATCCATACATTTTTTATGATTCTTGTGCTTTCATTAGCATTATTAAGTCTGTATACAAGGACCCACCAGAGTTTGTGGATAGCATAGTGAGAAACATTTGAGAAGATATCGATTTTGTTTTTTTTTGTTTTTTTGAAGACCCTAAGGATCTTTAAATATTAGCTTACATGAGCATCTAAGTAGAATAAGACTTTTACCTGTGAAGATTACGCCATACTCAGAGTTCAGATTCTGAAATTGTTATGGACACAATTGATGATGAAAAAAACAAAATTTTCTTTTCATTTTGTTTTATTTAGAGTTAGGATATGTTTTTTAATCAGGGCAGTGGAATTTACTGACTTTCTATTTCCATTTTTCATATGTGCAGTGAATGCAGGTCCTGAACCTTCAATCTGGAATATGAGTACATTCCAAAAATAATATCAAATATTAAAATTTAAAATGTATTTACTTGATTGTTTGCCCCCTGAGGTGTCTGTCCGAATAAAATTTTGCCATCCCTCAAAAAAAGTTGTTGACAGCTGGTTGAAACAGTCTGTGCTGGAAAAAAAAGGTTTTATTAAAGGATTGCAAGGTTGAATGATTGTTACCTGAGTCAAGATGCATCATGCTTTATCACCATTTTGTCAACATTTAGATTGGTATTTTTTTCAAACTACAAAACTACAAAAATGTCAACTTTTCATTTAAAACTTTTTTTTTTTTTTAAATCAAGGTAATAAAAAATGTTGGAATTATTGTATATCCTAATTTTATTCATAACTGACTAGTGCTAGTACTGATTATTTTATTGACATTTGTATTCTATGATATTTTTGGGAAATGTTATATATATATATATATTAAAAAAAAAAAAAAAACACCTTGCAGTCATTGTCTATGACCAGTGGATAAAGCTTGATTATAGTGACACCTGTGGCAAACAGAATAGATGGATCCTGGCCAATGGGCTCACTCTTTTTTCACTCTGCGCTTGTAAAAGGCAAAGTCTTGGTGAAATTCTCTTGAGGCTTTCACAATAAAAGTGTGTCAAGGCACAGATCAGGAGGCTAGTATGAAAGCATGTCTGCAGTTTTAGGTGTTTTCCTGGGAGCATGGTGGCAGCAATAATTTTCTAATTAAGTTCAACGCCACCAGGAGAGTTGGACATCCCGCACAATTGAGTTACCAAGCAGGGTTACGCCCTGTCGTGGAAGTGATAGTCAGAAAATAACTTAAAGCGTGCTCCCAAGGCAACCCTACAGGACAGTTCTGGCCCAATGGCACAACAGGCGTTTTACCAGGAATAGGAGCGGTTTGCATTGGAGACAGAAACGTAGGGAGGGCGTTATTGGAGTGTAACCTAGAATAAGCTGCCGTAACAGGGAACTGTTAATCAGAATCAATGGTGCTATAAAGTTGGTTTCACCACCTTGTGGACAAATTCAATTTTACTGTTGAAAGCATGTTAAGAGGATCAAGTGCATACCTACAGGAAAAACACTGCACACGTAAGAGGAATGGAGGAACGTTAGGCAGCCAATTAATCAGTACCAGTGACGCCCACAGCAGTGAACACTGGCTGCATGGTCACTGCAGTAACTGCTGAAAACACCAACACCAACAATTATACAATAGCAGTATATATTGTACAGCAGTGGTGTCCAATCTACCAGTAGATCTCCTGAGCAATAACATAAAACAATAATAGTAATTAAAACTAGAGATGTAATTCTATTTCAAGATGCTAATCACTGGGCTTAAGTGAGAGTAATACAGGTATTGAGTCAAACAGTATAACATATGTTATATGTTAATGTAGGGAATACGATATCCAGTTTTTATTGCTGAAATATTTAGAGTTTTCAATCTAGGTTGATCACTTCAGTCTGGTCATTTGAAAAGTAGCTCAGAAGACAAGAAAGTTTGGACACCCCTGCTGTACAGAAAGCATAAGAAAAGTAATATTGATGGCTCTGTGGTAGTATTTTAATCTTGCTCCACTCCATGAAACCTAGTTTTTAAGTTCTTTGATAAAACTTGTTTTTTCTTTTTGGTTTTTTTTTTCGCGGGGATCCATAGACTCTAAGTCTTTTGGTTTAGACTTCGAGTCTCCAAAACACCAACAGTGGGTCTGGAAACAAAATGTTGATACTTGGCAGTTGGAGTACACATTATACACTACACAGCATTGCTACTGGAGAAGCACTATATTAAAGTATATATGTATTAATTAATTCTTCTTGTCTTCCTTGTCTCTCCTAAAGAGAATCTCAGCGTCTTTAACTCCTCCACCTCCAGCTCTGCCTCCTGTCTTCTGTCTATTCCTAGTGTCTCTAACCCATCCATCATGGCTGGTCTCACCACTGTCCTGTAAACCTTTCCTCTAATCTTAGCTGACATACACACAACCACACACACACACACACACACACACACACACACACACACACACACACACACACACACACACACATATAACTTTGCTTCGCAGGCATATATATATATATATATATATATATATATACACACACACATATATATATTTATATATATATATATATATATATACACAGTATATATGTATATACAGTATATATATATATACAGTATATATATATACATATATATGACTACGATATGAATATAAATATACAGTACTACAGTACTTGATATGTAACAATATAAAATTAGTAGTAGTATAAATCTAAAAAAATAGTACTAAACAACAGAACTCTGTTATTGAACCAACAAAATTCTCTGTTAAGTCCTTTGAGACACATTGTGAGATGACCGCACACAAAAATCACTTGCGATCCACTGGGGGCCATGACCCAGTCATTTGGAAACAATATATTAAAGCCCTGATAAGTCGATCAACATTTGAATAAGAAATCAAAATATCTCACTTATGATACCAAATGTTCAGTCTGAACAGTTGCACTAGTGTTACTGGTTGATTATACTAAATCTAAAGCTGTTGTTTACTAAATGTAAATGAAACACATAAGTCCTCTAGATGATTGAGATTGAACTCACAGAATTTCCAGCCAGTGATGACATCAGAGGGATTGTTTTTGCCAATGTTAAACTTCACCTCTAAGGGCAGTATAGACCTGAGATCATGCTGCCCTGTGGTGCTCAACAAAATCAACATTTTTTTTATCTTTTTAACTTTCCATACTCTGTGTATTTCAAGGCTTGGCTACTGTTAAGTAAATTCCAGCATACTCTGCCTTTTACATTTTGACATCTCCGCTCGAGAATAGATGGGCGGATGGACGGATTTCAGCAGCTGTAACTAAAGAATAGATTAGTCCTAATCTTATTGCTGGGTTTCTTCTTTCACTCCAGTCACTGCAAGAAACACAAGCAGATTTGAAATCCATCCAAATCTAATTAAAACACTGGATACAAAAGGACTGTGCTTTTTGACAGTTTGATTGGAGGGATGTGAAGCAGCAGAAGGAAGGAAAGGCCCTACTGTTAGCATTTCACAGGAGGCTCCATGCGGTGTTGCTCTTTGGATTGGATGCCTTTTGTTGTTGCTGGAGACAGTTAGGCATTCCTGATAAATGTGAAAATGTGTCAAAACTCAGGAGGGAGGCCTGGAAAGTACAAGAGGTAAATTTGGCCTAGTTGGGCTTCATTACAGCTATTTTGTGACAGTGAGACAGAAAGTCCTCGCACCTGGTATGGGGAATTTTTGCTGATGGCGTCTGATAAATTGCATTACCTCTTATTTACGTCATGTTTAATGTGCTGTCTACTTGTCTCACTTTTCATCATTATCTCTCACTTTTTTTTCTTTTAAATAGCACCAATAAAAACACAACACCATGTGAGATAACCCTCCATAACTCAGGTACTTCTGAACACCGGGGCATAAATCCACAAGGCAATATACGAGAACAGCTGTAGCTTCAAGTGGACAGGACTTCACATGCTGTCTGACCACAGGCAAAAAAAAAAAAAAGAAAAATCAATATTTCTTTACAGGCCCCGGAGACTCTGAGGACTTGCTCAACGCCCTAACAACATGCTTTAGAGCGCTGCCTGTCCCGTAAACCTATCGGATCTCTGCAATCTCCAACTCTGCCCGGCGACAGGCCCTCCCAGGCCCCTGTCTCTACTATACTGAGTCTGGCCCTCGTAGTCCCAGTCCCCGCAACCTCTCGCTCCCCAGACTCCCCAGCAGCAACAGCAGCGCTGTTAGCATTGTTAATGACTATTGTTATGAATGAGGACCTCTGCTCTTCTTCTTTCAGTGGCAGGCTTGGGGCAGGCAGATGGATAGGCTGCTACTTCTTCTGTGTGCTATCAGGGTAGTCCAGACACTGGGCCCAGGACTGGCGGAACAAAGTAGGAGGAATGATGCCCCGGTGGGGAGAAAAGGCCAAGAGCGACCAGAAAGGGACGGGTGGGAGTCAGTCAAGGAAAGAGGGCGACAGAGAGTTGTGGGGGTAAGAAAAAAAAAACAAGAGTAGGAGGGGGCATGAGACAAGGGTGAAGGAGCAAAAGAAGGGAGCAGGTCTCCCTCCTCCCCTGAATAAATTTGGAGCTCCATTGTGTAGGGTGTAAGAGAGGAGTGTGGCTGCTGTCTGTGGCAGGGGCCTGTATTCTCAACAGCCTGTGGAAAAGAAAAGAGGAGGGGCCAGGGCACACACTGCCCCGTTAGTGGCCCCCTGCCGTTGTCCAACCCCCCCTTGCAGCACCCCTGCCTGGTGATGAATGGTAGTACTTGCTGAAAGTGAAGCCTGGCTGCGGCTGCAAGGCAGGGGGAGACCGTTTGGAGAATCAGGGGGACAAACTCAGCAAAAGACCTCGTCCTTCAGTCGACTATTCAGACTAAAGATGGCAGCAGCCCATGTTGGCACAGAACCACAGGAAGAGATAACATAGGAGAAACGGGCCCAGTGAGGACCTTAAGGCTTAGCATCAGAAAAGGGAATCAATTTCATAATCAAATCCATTGGAGCTTTTTTTTTTTTTTTTTTTTGTGAATTCTGGCAGAGAAATGGCACAAATAGCAACTATTACCATATGAATGTGTGCAGTGAATTAACACAGCAGTAAATAAAGACTGTATCATCGTCTAATCTCGGATGGAAAACGCTTCTTTACCATTGATCATGACCTCACGTCTATAAATTTCTTATTGTGGTTATAAAAGTATAGCCAAGACATTTGGTGAAACCACAATCTCCCACTCCTATGACGACAGGACAAATATATTTGCTGTGAATGTCAAAATTTATGATCTCAAAGAAAGGGAGAGAAAAAAAAAAAAGAATACAAAACAATGAAGCCATGTTGTTTTCCTCAGATGAATTGTGTCCCTGTTCCTAAATACTAAACTCCACCTCCTGCCTCTTTTTTTTTTTTTTCTTTCTCTCCTTGTCACACACAAAATAAGAGAGTGGGTTCTACCTTAAAGCAGATGTAGCTGTATTAGAGAGAGAAAAGTGGGAGGGGTGATGGAGGGAGCCTGGGGGCTGGCCTCTGTCCCGGCTCCCCCTGCCTATCTGGATCCACGCCATCTGCCACAGCTGCTGCCTGGCTTTAACTGCCACTCTAATTGACAATGAACCCAGAGCCCTGTGATAATTGTGGCTGCTTGGTGACTTGGGCAGGTAATGCCTCCCTTTCAGGATTTATCAGGCCCCATCTGTTCCTGGTAGTGCTATATGTGGCAGAAAAGGCCCCCTACCAACCATTACCACTCACCACTACTTCATCCCCTTTCCTCTTTCAATACACCAGGACCCTCCCCAAACCCCCCCAGCGTACACACAGCCTTTCTCTGTCACTGCATCCATCCCGTGGCCCCCCTTCTTCCCCGTCTTCCTCCTCCTCCTTGTTCACTCTTCATGTGTGCTGTCATAGCCAACCAATATCCTGCTCCCTAACGGTTCCTCCGTCTCCTCCTCCAGTTGCTGAGCAAATATTGGGCTTTTTTTTTTTTTTTTTTTGGAGAAGGAGATGCTTATTAGAGAGCAGCGTCGTGGCCCAAGGGTGGCCACACCCACCGGAGGCCACAACACCGAGGCTAGGATTGTTTGTTCAATCATTAACTAAAAATAAAAGGCCGCTTGCTTGAGACCCCCACCCTCTCTGTCGTCCCCCCCTATTCTTCTTCTGTACTGCAGGATGTGATGAGTTTCTGTGTGGTGTTTGTCAAGAACAACTGGAGAAGGTGGGGTAGGCGACACCCATCTGCTCGACTGATTTGATAGTGCCCGTCTCTCTCACGCAGAGGGCAACAGTCGGGAACTCTGGCGGTGCAAGCAGGTGCGCCATGTCGAACAGCGTTTGATTATTGCTTTGCTCAATCTTGATCAAGTCGGCTTCACCGGTCGAGCCCTCCCTGTTCTGGACTGTCACTGTCAGCACCGTCGCACATTAAGCATGTCAGGAATTGTAATGCAGACGAATCGACAAATGATCCTCGTATCATTCTTTATGCAGGATAATTGACAATTCCAATATGTGACTCATGGACGTCCTCAGTCCCAAACAGGACTGGAAAACATATCGACGTCTTCTCCTCTTCTCTTCTCTTCTCGACCGACTGTGAGCTGGACTTCAGACGACTTTGGAAATATTTATGGCAACAGGTTGTCTTCACATCCACATCAAAGTCGCTCCTCATTCCAGCAAAGGGCTCATAAAATATAGTAGTCGTTGTCAGCGGAGGCAGGCGAGAAACGCACAGCCACAGTGGGCACACAGGGCCGTGCCAAATGGATTTTTCTATTGCCAGATTAATGTCAGATACTGGCAGATAACTGGAAAATATGTCGGCTTTATTTTCCAGAAATGGACAGATCTTGGCCATGTGCTGCCTAATTGTGGGCAGTGTTTTACCATCTGCTAGGATTAGATGTAATTTTCAGACAGAGTGATCAGATATGCTACACATTTACTATCATTATCCCAAATAGAGGACATGTATCTACTGATGGCTTCTTTCTGAGCTGCTGCATTGTTTATAGCTTTGAAAAAAAAGTGGTGTTTTATGTCGTTGCAGCCTCTGTGTGCATTGTTAACAAAGCGGAGATGAAAATTGGTTGAGTGATTTGTGATCGGTACTAAAATCAAATCATTACTCTCTGTGGATTTTTTTTTTTTCCAATTATTCACAGAAAGCTAAGATTGTTTTTGTATTTCATTTTTGCTTAATTACTACATCATGCCAAAATTAATGGTTGTTGCATTTTTAGGGAATGACAGGGATTCTGGTATTCATCTGTGTTTGTAAACTCTGCATGAAGAACGTGTTTTACAAACCATTAAGCGCACAAATTTATTCACACAAGTAAAACCCAGTCATGTGTAATTTAGCATTATTTCAGTGCATTAGGAACAGAACATTTAACTCTGCCATAATTTTAGGCTCTGAATTAGAGATTGGATGAGAAGGCACTCTAAACAGGAGTGCGGCGTGGACGCTGGTTATCACACCAGAGTGGGAAAATGTTACATGGAGAGTTTATGAATATGAAACAGGGTTAAAACTGTGACACGAAATTGCATCCAGTGTAGTCGACATCCTGTCATTAAGTTAGATGTTGGAAGAACTGGGCTTTGAATATGGATGCCATGTGAAAGCAGTGATACCAGGAGTATCCTAAAAGCTTCATATACAGCAGATAGGATTAGTTAACAGGTTTTTAAAGTGGTTACCGTGATATTATTAGATGAAATTACTCTCTTCACTCTCTGACTTTTAAAGAGCCAATACAGACCTTAAACCACAGGTGTCAAATCTGCCAAAAACATCAGTTTAAGGTGTTCAATCTGCCCTGCTTGATGTTTTTGGATAATAGAAAATACACTCCTTAGAAAACAACAGACACGGACATGTTATTTATAGTTCATTATGTTGTGATTTACATCTTTACATCTTATTTGTTTGTAAACCATAGTGATTTTGGACACGTCTTCCTTCAACCCTCTTCACTGCTGCGTCCTGTTCTCGTACCACATCGGCTTCTGTGCAGAGTGAGACTTTTTTTAAAGAGCAAAAACACCTTAAGGCCTTGAAACTCGCCGCCGTAAAACTCAGCAGACGTGTGATACCAAAACAGTCGGACTCCCCTCCCGCCGCCCAATCTATTACAAGCACACACTTGTGGGCATGCAGTGTACAACGACAAACTGGAAAATGCATCCTGCTGACAACCCACCGCTTTAATCCCTCCTCATCATGGCTGTCTCAGCCCTCAGGGTTCCACTCATATGGTGCACATCTTCCAAAGGATGCTGATGCTGCTCGGCTGCAGGTGTGTCGAACACAGGCTGTTATTGCACGATTTGCTGCAAGAATTGCTATCTGGCTGAACACTAACTTTAATCTTGATGGTCAATACAATAGGAGAAAGAGATCTTTCAGTTTATACATCGTAGTGTGGAAATAGTTCATGATGATTGGTTTTTGTTGTAGTACGACAATTATGAGTTCTTACAGTCAATTTGTATTATTGAATTTATTCGTGGACTAAACGAACAGTGACTGCCACCACAATCAATTTTGTTGGATCTGATTTTTGGTAGTAATTCTGACAGACAAAAAAGATACACAGAAACTACCACCACCCAAATCACACTACACCAGGGGTGGGCAAACTTTTTGACCTGCGGGCCACAATTTCTCCTAAAATTGGACTTGGCCGAGTCAAGAGCAGAGAGATGGAGCATTCGTGTAAGCTAAGATAAATGGCAAGTAAAAGTCATGTATCAAACCCAAAATACTACATTTCTAATAGCCTATTATGTCATCTACTGGGAAAATGCAGGCATGGTAGGGAAAAGTCGGAAGTTTAGTTATAATATAAATAAATTATTTAATTTGGACAGGGATGGCGGGCCGCATTAAAAGGCTCAACGAGCCGCATGTGGCCCCCGAGCCTTAGTTTGCCCACCCCTGCACTACACCTTACTTTGAGGGTATGTACTGTAGGTCGCCAAAGTGATATCCTGGGAGCACCTCAGTGACAACCTGGCAGCTGGATGTTTCAAACCTGAATTTTAAGCAATAGGTCATCACTGCCACCCTATAGTGAGACAATGAACCATTAATTGAGCAGCGGTGCACAGACCGTGGTAGATTAGACTCTGTCAGATATTTCATTTATTGTTTTAATTCTGTCCAGTTGCCTGAAACACTTTAGCGGTTGTTTTTGTGGGGACAGGATAAGGGAACGTCAAGCTTGTATCCCAAATTATATTTCAATACTTCATAATTCACTCAATTCTTATTTGTGATACGTTTTTAGAAACGCATGCCTATGTGAATAATTTGAGTATCGGGCATTTTAGTTTTAATTTTTACACATTCATGAACAGTCTGTCTGATTTCTGTCAGTAAAGTGTTGGCTAGGCCTAATTATCCATCTGAAGATAATACCGTTTCACTGCACCCTCACATGAGGACAAAGGAAATGACACGATCTTAATCAAAATGACAAGAACATTAAAAATGTAACGTTGCTCAACACTGGCAAAGATAAGAATCGATTTGGGCTGCTGATGATGGTTATCACCATTAATTATTGAATTAGTTCTCCATCACCATGTAAGTGCACTGCTGCATCCTTCAGGGAAGGAGCAGGAACACGCTCCCCTCCGCTAATGCTCAACACCAGTCCTGCTCTGCTGTTTTACATATTGCCCTTAAGCTGGTTGAAACTTCTTACATGTAAACATGACGTTTTATCTAGAACAGTCAGTCTTTGCTCTGCGTTATTTTCTATCCAATTTTATCCAATCCGTTTTTTTTTTTTTTTTTTTTTTTTTTTACGGTGGCACTGTGGCTGCACACAAGTCGCCTTTAATAACGACGGTGTCCCCAGTGTTGTGAGCCTGTGATCCCATGATCCTGTGAGCCCGCGGCCCATCAGAAACACCATGTCCCTCTAGATGTGTTAATCCGACAGGCAGGGCTTTTGCACCGAGGACCGAGGCCCAGCTATCTCCTGCCTTGGCCTCCCTGGATGGCCCTGCTTAGGCAGAAGATCTCCCCACTGACCTCCAGGGCTACAGGGGCTCTGAGATTAGCAGCGCTCTCCGTACTTTGTATGTGTCACAGACCAATGCTGTGGGAATGGATGGGTTTGGATTAGCACAGGGGAGAAGAAAGGTATTCTACATTTCACACAGCTAAGCAGGGATTGGGAATTCTGGTCAGTGCCTGGTGGGACTTGTCGCGCAGACGGGAGTTTGGGGCTGACTATATCTCAAGATGTTTGAAGTTGAATTCAAATTAAGATTAGGAGGTTAATCTCGTGGTTTGTGAGGTGTGACGTATAGAAGAAATTCACAAAGGAAAATGTACTGTAACCCCACGGGAACCTCAGATGTAGGACGGGATGTGGAGGCTTTTTTTTTTTTTTCAGATTCAAAAGCAAAAGGTAACAGTGGCCTAGCGGTTAAGGAAGTGGCCTTGCACCTTGCATATATATATATATATATATATATATATATATATATATTTCTTGAACCTTCGAGAAATGTTTTTATGGTACAAATATTGGCAAAAATATATCATTAATGTAGAAGAATATAATAGTTTTTGTCGGCAGTGGTGGCCCAGTGGTTAAGGAAGCAGACTTGGGTCCGCAGGGCTTCAGGTTTGAATCCACCAGCTGACAGGTTGCCACTCAGGTACTCTGAGCCCAGCACCGTCCCCACCCACCTTCCAGTGGCCTCATCACCCACAGGAAGGCTCCGGTGTGGTGCAGTGTGAAATGGGTGACTGTAGTGGAGAGTGCAGATGAAGATGAAGGGGTGATAGAACATTATCACATGTCATGGAGTTGGTGTTTCTCTGTAACAATACTAATGTGTTCCATTCGCTTGTAAGAATAAAACTAAATACTAAATAACTAAATATATAATCACAATCACAGAGTAAATGCTAAATACCTAATGTTTCTTTCTGTGCTGTGAACTCACGCTGGCATTCAGCAAACACAATGGCCGCCAGTGAATAATCCGACAGCAAACATAATGCTAATCAGCTACTTCATCATCCTCAACAATGCACTACAGATACACAGAGTATGAAGATGACTTTATAGTTGACATGAATAGTAACCCCTGCAGCCTCCAGGTGTTGTTGATAGCACCGTATTGTGGGGACCCATTAGCATATGTTTTAGCTATTGTCATTAGCCTGCTATTTGTCGGTCAAGAGACCCTGACACAGAAAGAAGGAGAGCTCATTTATCACAACCATACAACGGTAATGCAGGTCCACACAAAGAGAGAATGGATCTCTTGCGTTAATATCCTCTGCTTCATTGTGATCCCTCTGTTTACAACACTCTCTCTTTTTTTGCCTCCTGCTTCCTGTTCTACTCATTTTCATATCAACATCTGTTAGCCTTGCAGCTTATCCTGTGAGTCGGCGCTTGTGTAAAAGTCTGTTGTTATGTTATTCTCTCATATGTTTCACAATACTGAAGATTTTGCTAAAAACACGCTTTAAACTTACGGCTTATCTGCCTGAAGACTTTTTTTTTTTTTTTCTGGGGTACTCATTTTCATCCATGTATTTATCAATTGCCAGGTCACAGGGGCAGCAGTCTCCATAGCTGCCACCCAAATAACCCATACTGTGAGAACACTATAAGTTATGAGGGCTGGGTACCAGGAGCACCTCAATGGCAACCCAGCAGCTATTGGACTCGAACATGGAGCCCTGCGGACCCAATTCAGCCTCCTTAACAACTTGTCCACCACTGACGCACTCTTTGCTAACATGGTCAGCCCTAATCCAAAAGATGAAGTTATTTTAGTATTTTAATACATTTTTTTTAAATTTATCAAGCACATAATTTAATTTTAATAGAGCACATTTATTGTTATTCAGTCATCTTCATCTGTCCATCAGTTGGCCTGTGAGCCGTCCTCTGGGTGATGAGACCACTGGAGGTCGGTGGGGACAGTGCTATACTCAGAGCATCTCAGTGGCATGGCAGCTGGTGGATTTGAACCTGCAGCCTTTTAGACCCAAGTCAGTTTTTTATTCATAGTTATTAATTATGTATTTTTTACCTGGTAATAATAATAAAAAATAAACTATTTCATCAAACAACAATAGAGGTCAGTTTTCCCACCAGTGTAAAGTGATATCACTTTGTCACAGCAAAGAGATATTTTTCAGGTGTAAAAGTAAGTTGACGTTATCTCAGATTGAATTGAAATATATATTTTAATCAAAATCTGCGCCTTGATAATTACAATCAAATTTAATCAGTGAATCTGGAACAACACCCAGATCTTGTAATGACATTCACTTGAACTAAGAGTGGAATTACACACGTATGCGTTGTTAATAATGATAAATGGTTGAAAACTAAATTGTGTTCAGTGGAGTGCAAATCAAATCGAAAACGTCCTCTGAGCGTCCAACGGCATCTCAGGTAAATTTGTCAGTAAACAAATATAAAAGACATTAATAAATAATGGGGAAAGAGAGGGAGGACGGGGGAGGACAATGAGCACTGACACATAAGGATGTGAAACTGGCAACAATCATTGGACAGACATCATTGAGTGTGATTTGTTGACGCACTAAGACAGACAATGATGTTGATGATATCAATAAAGAACCGCCCCCTAGAGGTTGTTTCTTATAGATGTTCATTGATTATTCACAATTTCTTACACCTTTATTAATCAGTGAGTACAGTTTACTCACCACCATTTGTCGACGTATGACTAAAATATAAACAAAATTTTTATTTAATACAGTTAATGTTTCAGATCTCTATGTAACCACTGCATTGACCCCTAGTGTCGGGGCAGTCATTTATCAAACGGATTCATTAATATCATTTAAAATAGCTGTATGTGTATTTTCATAGTGAGAAAATATTATATATAAAAATATAAAGGTACATTAGGAAACATAAATAAAATTGTAATTCATAAATTTGAAAAAAAAATCCTATGGGTTCGCCATCAGCATAAAGGCTCAGAGTATGGTCCAGCGTGATTTGGGTGGTAGTTGTGGAGACTGCAGCCCCTGGGACCTGGCGACAAAAAGAGGAAGAAGATGAATTATTATTATTATTTTTTTTTTATTGTAGAGCTATTTTCGTACCCAACTCTTACAAGCTGAAGACGTAGGTGAATATATATAAATATAAAGGTACATTAGGAAACATAAATAAAATTGTAATTAATAAATTTGAAAAAAAAAAAAAGTATTTCCTAATTCCTATGGGTTCGCCATCAGCATAAAGGCTCAGAGTATGGTCCAGCGTGATTTGGGTAGTAGTTATGGAGACTGCAGCCCCTGGGACCTGGCGACAAAAAGAGGAAGAAGATGATTTATTTATTTATTTTTTTTTAATTTAGAGCTATTTTCGTATCCAACTCTTACAAGCTGAAGACGTAGGTGAATATATATATAAATATGTTTGTGTGCCATGTAACTAAACAATATATATATATATATATATATATATATATATTATTTCATTTCCTCTAAATGTAGTCTCGTCTTGTTTGTACACTCTAGTATTGCCAGACACTGCTAGTGCATGAGTTCAAAAGGGATGCACCCCCCCAAAAAAATAAAATAAAAAAATGTTCAAAATTTTTGACCAGTGAGTGAGACTAAATGTGACCAAAGAAGGAGACTGTGGAACACCAATCCCTCTGATTTGGCCCCAAGTTTAGTAAATGTCTTGTGACAGCCAGATTCATCAGTGTCCCATCTGTGCTGTTTACACTGTTTAATTGTTTGACAGTTCCTGTTTATGCTGTGTCACTTCCAATCCTCCCTGCTCCCATTAAACAGCGGCGCTCCCGTCAATAAATGAGCAGCATTTGGAATTTACCAGCGCTGCAGCTCGTCTGGATGTGATCACACAAAATGTGACCGTCCAGTTTCCTGCAGCCATCGCTCTCATGTCCTGGGAGTGAGACGGGGCCAATCGACACGTAAAAGTGCCGTTTGTAGGGAGGCTGTGCAGCAGTGTGAGTGAGTGAGTAGTTGCCCGGCAGCCAGCAGACGTCTCAGAGTGGGAGGCCAGATTGAAGTGTGTTGTGAATAAGGTGGTTAAGGGGTCTTGCATGGGCAGTGATCCTGCATCGCTACTCTAAGAAGCTTGATATGCACAGCTCATTGACTTAAGATGACTTATTAGCACAGGAGCTGCAGGTAATGGAAGCGTAGTTATACAAGCTTGCACTCTGCATGCCATGACTATCCAACCTTCAACAACTTCTATATAGTAGAGGACCTGGAGGGTGGGGTGGACGGGGGAGTGAGACCAGGGGAGAGCTAAGCAGACAGCCAGAGGGTGGAAGGTGGAAGGGAGAGAACGAGTATGAACCAAAGACAGTGCAATCAATAAGATATATAAGATAACAAATAATGCCCCTGGTATCTCATTAATCGTTACATAGGCTTATTATGCTGAGTGCACGTTTATAAAGCTGGGTCACTTTGGTTTTTCTATTGAAAATCAGCAGCGGTTTATAGAGCTAAAGCATAAATCAGGCTAAAACATGAAGCTACTTTCAAGGAAGTGGTTCCCAAAATGGGGGCAGGTCCTCCAAGGGGGACTCAGGAGTGTTATTAAATTACATTTATTGGTATCCAGTGCCGATGATGTGTATTAAGATTATTAAGATTTGTGGTGTTTAGAATAGATTAACATGATTTTTTTTTTTTTTTTTTTTTTTTTAGCAACAGCTGCAAATATTTTAGGGCAGGAAGGTTAGGTGGGCATTTCCTCATATTCTGGTTAAATACCATGTTTATTGACAGCAAATCAGGGCATCTATGAGTAGAAGGACAGCATAATTGTTTGGTGTTATTTTCCACATGCATAACCGATAATTAATCAGATTTATCCTAAAAAAATAAAGAATGTGGTCCTTTTGGCATTCGTGAGGGAATGCCAAGAAAAAAAAGACACCCAGTTTTAGCGCCCTCTACAGATGAAAGTGATATTTGCTTGTTTTAAGTTGCTTATTAATAGATCTGGAGTTTCTACCTTGAAATCCATGTCACCTGCGGGCACACACAGACACTGATATTTACCGAACACATGATGCAAAAGTAAATTGTTGCTCCTTCTTTTGCCGTGTGTGTGCTTCTGTGAGTTGTGGTGTGTTATTGTAGTCGGCGTAATGACATTGGACTCTCAGTCATTCTTCCCTTCATGCGTAAGAGGAAGAAAATGATAGCTTATCCCTCAATGCCCTTGAAAGCAAGGTGTCTCCGTATAGTATATCCATCACAATCAACGCCAGATCATTTATATTAAATGCCGCCTTCTTTTTATTTTTTTTTAAAGCTCCGCTCACTACGTAATGCGTCGCTCGGAATGGAGGGTGAATTTAAACAGAGCAATAAACAGTGATCGTTGCACACAACTTGTCCTTCTAATTTACAGCCTGGAGCCGGGCACTGGGCTAAGGAGAGAGGAAGGTTGGGAGTCCAGATGCATAATGACCTACACATTTCCACCTGATCTCTATTCTCCGGGTGCCGTGGCTTTCTGCCATAAAGGTGCATGAAATCCATTAGTGTGGACCAGGATTTACAAAGAGTAATATTGTAATTTCCATAAATGCAATGTATGTTGGTCTTTCCATTAATCTTGATGACATTTTAGCAAGATAATATATTTATACATATATACATGCACACATTGCCACATTTAATAGGGAATTAATAAAATGAACAGTTATTACCATAAAGTATAGTTTGCGGTTGTAACTGTCCCTTGGTGGCTGGGTCAACACCCATCTTAATCCTCATTTTAAATCAGCTAAGTACATTATCAACGAGCAAACCCTGTGGCCGCGGAGAACCACCACGTGGAGCACATAGACTAAACAGCAATTCTTACATGATCTATCATTCAGTTGTTGATCGTTGTTTCATGGCGCGATGGTAATTTTTGACCAAATTAAGTCCAGTATTTAATGTAGCCTACAACCTGGGGCTGATTGAAATTTATATTTGCCTCAGTGTTTGCTAATATATCTCTTCTTCCATTAAAATGATGCACTTAGGACCATCATGATTGTGTTTAGTGTAAAGAAAGAAGAATCTTTGGCATCTCACATTCAAACTGAGCTCAGGTTTTGATTTAACACAAAATCAAACTTTATTCAACCGTATATTTTAGTCTCACCAACCAATCAGTTAATCCCAATTTCACTTTTCTTAAAGTACAGGACAACTTGTCAAACATAAGATATGATTTAGTATTAAATATATGCTTACAATTGCAAAGGGTATTACTAGTATTATTTTCTGGGGGGTATTTCAGTACAACAGAACCTATTGTTGTTGAGTTGGATCTTATTTAGAGGAAAATATTTCTTCGATCTATTTCTTTCCAAGTTTGTTGGCAATAAGTTGACATTATCATATTGATCTGTTCCCAGAGGCCTACATCTGTCATAACTGCTTTCTTTAATTATTATCAGAAGACCTTCCTAGGAAGACAATTGGCTGGAATTTTTCTCTATAGGAATTAGCTTTAAACTCCATTGTTTATATCAGTTATTTATTTAATTCCTTGATTCTTTCATCTGAGTTTCACATGATTTAGCAGTGAAACAACATTCTGACATTCCTTGCCTCTTCCAGTCCCACTCCTAATTATGTAAGTTAATTCATATGATGATAAGATCTTCAGGAAAATGAGGTTGTAGAATTGATCATGGAACAACAGTGGTCCTTCTGGTGTTTTATTTTCTTGGATTGTGCTGAAATCAGCTCGGCTACCTTAATTTCTGATCAATGCTCAATTATGACGGCATATGGGGGAACAGTGTTCCCATCAACCCACAACCTAACTATTGGAGTCTGTTAGAAGAGAAAACAGCATCACGGGTCTGTGTGAATCAGTGTACAAGCACAGAAGCTTTGTTAATCTTTTTGTCTAAAAAGGCTAAATGCTTGAGGGACAGACTCTACCACAACACAGCATTCCAGGACATGGATTTAACACATTCCTCAATTACTAAGCACATTCTGCATGAGCCAAAAAGTGGCCTAGTGGCTCCTAGCATGACATCATCTTGTGGATTATTGCTGATTCACGCACATTCTCCTGCAATTGTCTTTCTGCACATATTGCTAAATCTCTGCAAATGTCACCCAGTGTGGTGTGCCAAATGTGCACCCCAAGCCCCCTCAACTCCCCTTGCATTCGTCTAACTGCAGACAGAGAGAAATGTTACCTTCATCAGACACTGATCACCGAGTTCCACAACAGTGAACTCAAATCGGAATGTGCATGTACTTTATGGAACCTTTTCTATGCATTGGAAATGTTCCATTCCGTTTTTTTCACATGACTAATGGCATATTGTTTTCTGACTTACAAAGACAGATATGGTGCGAGCAATGCCACTGCATAAGTAGGTAAACTAGACGTGGTTCATTAATAAACTCACTGTTTTGTAGTGTTTTTTTTTTTTTTTTTTGGTCTTTTCACGGTGATAGGTGGCTGTTGTTTTTACCAGGGGATTTGCTACATCAGCTAGCAAATAGCGAGCACGGTTATAGCTTCACACTTCAATATAATTGATTGAGATCCAAGGCCTGTTGTTTCTGTATGGCAGCAGACATGGTCAGGATAAAGCCGCGACTGCTGGCTATGACCCAAGGCTCTGGTAAATTGCTGCTCCCCTATAAAATTTCCATGGATGATTAATATGAGAAACATGTCAACTTATTAGACTCCCAGAGGGGTGTGAGCATGCATGTTAAGAGCTTAGGACAGAGGACGGCCCGGAATGGCTGGATGCGTCTGAGGCACCGGTGACTTGTGAGTGACTTATGCATACACACACACACACACACACACACACACACGTAGATAGACACACACATCACATAGAGCCAATCTAAATCTGGTCCAGCCTACCATACGATTTCACTGAGCAGTGAAATGCTTGAATGAAGATGGATAGGATTTCCTGGAATGTAATCCAAAGGAGGCTGTTGGTCATTGCCGGACCCCATCTTGGTTTCCATGTTTGCTGTCACTTACTCACCCAGCCAGCAAGTGGTCGACCTTAATGTGATGGGCTTTACGTGCCCTTGATTCCCCTACAAAGGGAAATTACCAAGGATGCTGAATATGAGCCAGAGATTCGCGATCATGTCTCGCAGATGTCCAAAGTCAAGGTCTCGGTCATTTCAGACCCCCCCTCTTCGTCCTCCCCTTCCTCCCGTCGTTTCCCCTGGTGGACTGATCAATATGTCATAGAGCACAACCCAATCAAAGTGAAATACTCAGGACACACCTCCTAATAACATATTTGCAGCCATAAATGTAAAGATTAACGATAACAAATGACCGAGCCAGCTTTATGTATGCCCGGAACCGCTCTCAATGCATGAAATTTCAGGCTAGCCGCTGCCTGTCGTCAGGTTCATTACCTCCACGCGGAGGCATGGGGGGTTTCAATCATACCACCCCAAAATATAGCCCCCTGTCCTGACTCACACAAGGAGACAAATACACCAGTGGTCCATCACCCCTCCTTCCCTCATAATGAAAACATAGGTTAGGCGCACATTAATCAACGCAGACACCAACTTCTATGAAACCCAAATGGGGTAAACATCCCCTGAGCATTCGTTACAATTTTGTGTCACACAAGAGTGATGAAATAAAAAATTGGAGAAAATATTTTTTGTCATTTTATCGATTACGGTGCTGGTTTTCTAATCATCCCAGTAAGATATGGGGTGCATGCTAAATGTCGTTGCCCAGCGGGCTGGTAGTAAAAAATACCCACGGCCGCAGTTTCTCTCTTACGACAACATATACAAGTAAAAGAGGCCATTTAGCTCGAGTCTATAAATGCAAATTGTAACAAAGCGCAGATATATTGTGTGAATGCAGGTTACAACCAGATCATAAATATTGACATGGTGGAGTATAATGCGTGTTGAGCTGGAACCTTGTAAAAGACAGGTTGTGACCCAGATTGTTGGGAGAAAATAAAACAATGATTTTCTTTTTTTTCTTTTTGCTTATCACAATAAATATAATTGTATGTTTTAGATTAAAGAGCAATAACAGGTTTTCGGACTTGTTGCTTTCATATTTATATCAGTAGGATTCGTGCCTTTGCGACAATAGTACAATTTGATCCATTCTGTGAAGTCCATTCCTTCCGTCTCTCATCCCTTTTTTATAGATATTTTCTCTTCTCGACTGTGGCTGCGGGGCAGTGCTAAGTCAGTCCGAGCACAACATGTAGGTATTAGAAATGCGCCGTTCGAAAAGGGTTTAAGCACAGGGCTGACCTTGGGGTGGGAGTAGGAGATGAGGGGGAGGGATTGATATCTGGAGGCGCTCCGTGCTGTTGGCTTACAACCGAACAGCCTTTAACCAAATGAAAGAGCTGGTCTGGATGTTTTCCACAGGCCTCAGTGGGTCTCAGCAGGCCAGGAGCGGGATGAAAGCATGCTATGATGTTTCCACAGGCTCAGAAGGCTGTGAACATCTGGGGTCTGAAACGAGACTCCAACCCTGACTCATCCCATCTTTAAAGAAGAAAAAAAAAGAATTGTTGATTTAAATGGGTATTGTTTGCGGGGGTGTGTCTGAGACCCTTGCCGTTGTATTTGTGCGTTGGACTGTACACAAAGCACAGCAGTTGGGGATTAAGGCTTTACCTGCAGAACACATGTAGGATACGTTGTAGGACTTGTCAGTCGGAGCAGGTCTTGGCGTACACCGAGGTTTCAACCATATGCAAATCCGGCCTTTTCTAACACAAGTCTCCGTCGACACTGTCAGAAACACAGCCTTATCTCGAAGAAGACAAAAATAAATAAATTAGACAAATAAATAAACATTGCATCAGACAGTTCTCACAGCTGCCTGGGGCCATGATGAGTCTCGGTGAGAGACAGTACCGCTTGCCCTTTACTGTGGTGCAAATTACATGCAGGAGTGGCATGTCAGACATGTGTGACTGTTGGCCTATGAATACATAGGCAGTAATCAACATTGTTTAAAATGCTCATTTGCATATGCATGCATCATTAATTCTATGCAAATGAGGCAGCGGGGACTGCACTGGCGTGACTCTCCTTGTAACCCAATAGTATAGCTGTCAGAGGAAGGTTAAAAAGAGAGGCAAAGTCATTAGTTTGTAACCGTCCTCACATATAGATCCAGTCCTTTTCTCGGTGATTAATGAATAAGATTAATGAGTAAACTTTACAACGTGTTTCATTGTATGCCTACCCGTCCTAATGGTGCATATGCAATGATACACTTAACAAAGTGCCTGGAGAATTAATAATAATGTGCTGCCCGATCCGTGTATCTGCCATAAACATGTCCTTCCTTATGGAAGAGACATGCTAATCCGTCAGTCCATGAATGGATTTCATGTTGTTTGCAGTTGTAGAACAGGGCAGCTGCTAAAGAACCATCATTTACATGTGCAGATTTTTTGTTTGTCCTATAGTAAAGCAACACCCATAATAATAATAAAAACATTACCCAACTGTTCTTGTATACTTAATGACAGCTTGTCTGTCCATCATATTTTACCCTAGACTCAAATGTTCGGCCTTTAAGATGTCATTCTAAAGCGAAATATTGCAAATGTGAGTTCAAAACTGCTTCCCCCTCCTGATTTTTAATGGAAAAAAAAAATTCTACAATTGTTCAATACAATATATTTTGTGTCTAGCTAGTTGTCTACCTTCCTCTAACGCATCTTGGTGAATGAAATTGCATTTCAAATCGCCATGCATCTATTTCAACAATATGCAACTGGGACTGAAATTGCAACATGATGGTCATTCCCAGTCAAATCCCAGTTAAAGTGGTTGGCTCCTTCACGAGGAGCTGGTACGGTACAATGTGATTTTGGGGGAGGACCCTGGAAAAAAGTGGAGCACAATAAAACAAACAAGTAGACATACCTATGGGGGGTTGGGGTTTAATTAGGCAACTGGACATCACATTTGTAAAACGTTTCACTTCTTATCAAAGTGAGACAAAAAATCCCAGAAGATTTAGATTATGTCCTCCCCCCAACAGTTAGAACTGAAGGAGCCTCTTGGATGAGATGTGAACCCATAACAATAACGTGGACAACTGAGAACCTTAATCAATATGGTGGAACTCCAATTGGACAGGGTAGCAACGGAGACAGTTGTGCCTTGCCCTAGGGGTATTGCTATTTATTTTAGTGAGTTGATGGCAGACAGCGGAGGTAAAATACTTAAAAAAGTATCTGTAACACCCTATACCCACACTACCCCACAAAAATACCACATCCTTTCAGACAAAAGTATCCACAGTTTTCTGGCTCTGGGGATGGGGCAGGAGAGGCAGAATTTGAGGCCTTGACATACACAAGTTCCTAAGTAAATCTTAGTACTTTGTGTTTGACAGGCCTGCCTGCAGTCCAGATTTGTTTTACAGTCAAGTGTTGAGCACATCATGAAGCACAAGCATCAGCCCTAGGCAGCCAGAGATTGATAGTGAGCTCAGGTGATTTACGCAGAAAGGAAAAAAAAAAAATCCATAAATTTACCTGCATTTTTACAAAGATGTGCAAACATTTGGGAAAATTGGGCACATTTTTTTCACCAATACTCATGAAAGTATTTGCTTGGGTAGAGCATAATGCAGGTGCTGTAGCATCCCGGGTACAAGCCAGACTATGCTATCTGCAGTGAGTGAGAATTACATTACTTTCAAACTGCTCTCACACCTACTTCACTGATTTCACCATCTGCTATCGGCTCCGTAATGAATTAGTCTGGCAGGAAGGAGAAAAAAATATGGCCTCAGCAAATACAGCTGACACCTTCTGGAGTTTGAGAAGTTGAAAAGGCATCTAATAATGCTACTCGTCTCCCTCAACCCCCCGGCCCATCACACTCCACCCTCCCTTTGCCTTCAGCATGTATCTCTAAGCTGATGCAATGCTTCCAGAGGGGCCTAAGAAGACACATGATGACAGCCATGCTCAGCGGAAGATGGTAACAAGATGTGATGCATAACACATGAGAGAGGCTGGGGTGTCATTACAGAGGGATGAGCAGGCTTCATCAAGCACATCACAAATACATTTTAGATGACACCTACACTTGTGATGCACTTACTCCACAGAAAATAACATTTATTACCCTGTTTATGAGAAATATGCAGAAACATTAGACATCTGCAAATGGCCGCAATGTAAATAAATGCCCGGATTCCTGTCTGCATTACACAGACTTTTTACTCATAGAGCTTCTCCTTTTGCTTCTGCTTTCCACACAACATGTAAGATATTAGTATTCTGATGATGATAGACTGTCCCTTTTCCCTGCTGTGCTCAGAATAAATCTGACATGCCTAGGTGCCTGCAGCAGAATTTGTTTTGCTTCCAAATATATGTTGTTATAGACTCTATAAACATCCCAGACTCACATCCCATTGAGAGATCAGCCCCCCAAAAAACAACTTGATTGCTTTGGAAAAAAAAATGGCGATTAAAAATGTGTTGAATTTCCTGTTCAGTGTTCTTCCCAGTGGCATAACGTACTGGCCAATGGAGTAAGTCCTTGACTTGTTGAGATGAATCACATGAGTTTTAGTTCTGGAGCTGTTGTTTTTCTCTCATACTGGCACAAACAGTTTTATTTATTTTTTTCTTGTTTACAGACTAAATATAGCATACTGTGAGGTATTCATATTCATCTGCATCCCTCTGTGTGACAACAGATATTTGTATTGTTTCAATGACAGAATGTAAGTTGTGGTACCACCAACCCAAAATCCCCCCCAGGTCCCACCATTGACAAATCACAATCATAGATAGATAGACAGATAGACAGACTGGCAGACAGATAGATGTCGTATTTTCACGACCATAAGGCGCACCTACTAAAAGTCGTGGTCTCAGTTTTGTGTACCATTACTATATTTAACACCTTAACGCAATAAGGCGCACCTGATCATAGGGCGCATGTTTTATATACAATCCATGCCTAAACTTCCCCCTTTAAAGTTCTCATGTTGTTCTCTATTACATCCGCCTTGCAAGAAAATCTAGGACTTTTATGTGCGCCTTAATGTATGGTCGGAAAAATACGATGGATGGATGGATGGATGGGTGGGTGGATTTATGGATGGATGGATGGATGGATGGATGACGTAGGTAGGTAGGTAGGTAGGTAGGTAGGTAGGGAGGTAGGTAGATAGGTAGGTAGGTAGGTAGATAGATAGATAGACAGACAGACAGACAGACAGACAGACAGACAGACAGACAGTCTACTGGAGAACTGCTAGCTTTGAAGGGAAAAGGATAACGTTAATATAAATTAAAAGTTTAATTTGGACAAGTCTGGCGGGCCGGATTATAACCCCAAATGGTCCCCATCAGGCCCCCAGGCCTTAGTTTGTCCAGGTATGCTCTTATACATGGCCAGTCAGTGGGTTGCTGATGCACTAATTGTTAAGAACTGTTTGCTGATGATGATCTTCTCCTTTCGGCGTATCCCTTTTCTCAGGGGTAACCACAGTTGGTCAACAATTTCCATCTCACCCTTTCTTCTGTATCCTCAACTCCAACCATCTCCATGTATATTTTTCGATGATGATACAGGGCTGAAAATACTTACAAACAATAATATCACCAATCTATTTCCATTTGTTATTTTACTTCACATGGTGCCTGAAATTGAGTTGTTTAAGTGTAATAGCCCATTGTCAAACTTCTCACTAACAAAGTTAATATTTCAAAATCTTAGCCAGCAGCTCATCTACAGTTGCATCATTCCCTGCCTGAGAGGAGCCTATTTTTGTATTTCCTGAAATCCATTTCCAGTATTCCCTCGCTGAAATCTTCAGGGTGTCCCACTCGTCTTCAGGGATGATGCAGGGAAACGGAGGAGAGAAGGAACAAGATCTGCTGAGCTATTAAAAGTTCTCATACAGAGTGAGGAGAGGGAGGGGGCGGACCAGTTTCCCTCTGCTCCTGTTAGCTAATAAAAATGCTAACGTTCACAAAGAGAAATACACAAGAGCCATCAATAGTTTATGTAACACTTCAGGCCGGGGCCTGCAGCAGCACAGGAGGAGAAGTCACTCCAGAGAGGAGGTGCAGTGCAGTGATTTACAACAAATGTATGCCACACTCTTGATGGCCGCAAAGAGGAAAAGAAGCGAACAAGACCTGAACCAAAGCCTAAACTCCCCTCCTCTATTTACACGGGAGAGGGGGGAGTGGGGGCAAATCCCACCCCGCACGGCTCCTTGGCTTAAAGAGAGGGAGGGGTTTATGAAAGAAGTACTAGTTAATGTGAAGTCTGCAGTTCCTGCTCCAGAGTCTGTGTAAGCCCCTCACCCTTGTCCCAGTGCTGGTGGTTTTTGGTGCTCCACCACACGTTGCACCATGTCTCCAACCACATTCTCCTTCTCTGCTCAATGTTCCATGACAACAAGGTGAGACGGACAGCAGAGGTTAGGCTGAACAGCTGCTTCCTGGGTTGGAAATTCCAGGCATTGAGGGCCATCTGTCTATATGTTCACTGATGTATATGGAGGCCATCTATCAGGCTGCAAACCCTGCAGCTGCTGGGGCCGTCACAGCCCAGTCTGCCACCCGCCTGCTTGCCTGCTTTCTTGCTTGCCTGCCTGGCTTCTCCCAGCCTCAGCGCCAATACAATGAGAGCTCCTTCTTCACTTTGTGTCACACAGAATGGGCTGATTTGATTAAGTCCTGGGCTCTCATTATGTTAGGTAGGGGTGTAGAATTTCAATGATAATCCATAATGCATGACCGGGGGTTTTGTTGCCATGGTGACATAAATTCAAGGTTACCAGCTCAGATGCATAATTGGGTGCGCATTGAGCGCTGAAGAGGTGCTGTTAAAATTCCCCTCATGAAAGTGGAGCATCAATCATGCTGTCGCAGATTGCAAAGTACTCATAATCAGATGAAATGCTTGGCAGAGAGAAAACGTCACAACAGGACAGGGCTTCCTGCTCTTTGACAACTAATCTAATAGTTGAGAATTAACAGTAGGACATGTTCATATAATTGCATGACTTTTGTTTCGGCCTGTTTTTTTTCACCCTCCGCCACCTCGTTTTTGTCCTTTTAATTACTGTGTTTTTTTTGTTTTTTTTTAGTACAGTAAGTTAGTTTCACTTCATTTGAGCCTTATCTTGCTCTCCCAGGCATGAATATACCTCCAGTCTGTGCAGCTTTCAGCAGATGATGGAAATCAATTCTCAGAAGAGATCAGGACCTCTTTGACAAGCAGAGGTTCCAGCTTGAGGCTCATCAGACCCATTTGAACGGCAGACAAAAGCAAAAGATTTCTGCCTCTTGTGCCATCTCCCAAAATCCTATTGAAAATCTGCTCATGCTTTTTTTTTTTCAATCTGCACCACAGTTCTTTTATTCATACTCTTATTCCCTCTCTCTGTCTCTTTTCTGGGAGAGGGATTGACAAGGGGATGTGCTTGCTTGGAGGTGTGTGCAGGATGGGAATGGTGTCAGTCCCATGGATAAAACCTCACTGGTCTTTTTTTCCGTCTTAGCTCTACTTTGGGCCTAGCGAAGTAGAAGAAAAAGATCGAACAACCAATGATTAGCTTGAAGCGACTTGTTAGTTACCAGCGAAGAGATCGTCTGGAATAGATCTAAAGGCATGAAGTTTTGTAGGTCAGCTTACTATGCGCTGTGTAGTACCACTGCCTATCATGTCTGTCTGAAGGGTTGAACTACTTCACATGTGCACTAACCTGAATCCCCCCACTCCCCGTGTGCCACCCCACTCCATCAATACGGCACCACCGTAATTCTCCGACGGTTAATAACCATAAATCAAATGAGATTCATAAACCATTAAGATGGTGCTTATTATCTCTTCCACTAGGTAATTCAGATATTCATAGCCTGAAGGTATGCTCCCTCAAACCAATAATCTGCTCCATCTATGCAATATTTCCCTCTTTTTATCACTTGAATTATGCTTTGTGTCATAATTTACCAGAACATTTCTCATCACAACAGTCATCTGCTGTAGTGAATTTATTTTCCTGCTTGTACAATACCCCAGCAATCCAGCAACCACAGCCACAACTCTCACTCTATCTCTCTCTTCTTCTCCAATAGGCAGAGTTACAAGGTCAGACGTCACTTACTCAATGCAGTTTTCAGGATGAAGTGGGACTCATTCTTTGGCTGTAGTAAAGTGCAGTCTCTGTCTTGAGGACATGAAAAATTAATGTGGTTTACCTTAACGTCTACTCTTTTCAGAAAAAAAAGGTGACAGCAAACACCTTAGAATTTTCAGCACTGCTGCGGCATCAAATTAAGGCCTCTACAAGAAGACATTGGTGTACGCCGCTCAGCGATCACCTTCAAAGGTCCCTGCGCACAGCAGCGGAAGACATTTAGTGTGAGACTACAAAAGAAAACAGGTTAATAAGAGGAAAAACTTTAAAAAATCTGCAGTCAGACGTTCCCTTTCAAGTCCAATTTTACCCCACTACTATATGTGCCACCAATCATTTCAATGAGTGTGCCGCTTTAAAGCCACTCAATGGGGTTCCTGCCCAAAGATTCAAATCAAGCTTTTTAATGAGTGCCGCCATTACTACGCTGCTGTCACAGGTGTGAATCCGCTGATGCCAAAGCTCTGCGGGACTTAATGCTGAATGTACCCAGTCACTTAAAGAGTTTGAGGTACCGATATGCCAGAGGAACCTTATATCTGTGAAAGTTTGTTTTCACTGCTGTCATTCTCTAGAATCTGGTCTTAGTTTTTTTTTTTTTTTTTTTTTTTTTAAACAACGACAAAGCTGTCTCTCCATGCTCCAGATTTAAATCCACAAGTCCCCCCCGACCCCTGTGCAAACAGCAGTTTTGGGTTAAATGCAGATGACCTGTAGCAGTATTCTATGTCACAATGTAAAATAAATCAGTTCTGACTTATTTGCTAAGAGACCCATTGGTTGCCAAAAAAAGTTGCATAATTTTTACACCAACCATCATCTAAAGTAGACTCACATGTAAAGTATGAAAACCAGAAAATATAAACAGCGGGCAGTACAACTGTATAAACATAGTAAAGATTTTAATACTCTACGTTCATGATGTGGCACGTATTTAAATGCACTTGCTTGATTTCCAGCTGTTAATCGACCCTTGCTTCACATCAGGACTGTCATCATAATTTAAATTTTTCATCTTTCACATGTCTGTCCCTGGGATTGGGAGCATTTTTGAGCAGGCCAGGGATTCTCTCCCCTGCATGTGGGTGATGTGTTTCCATGGATGGGACACGGAGAACGCGAGGGCGTGTGAGTGAAAAAGGAAGCCTGTAATTCCCTGTCCTCCATGTGAACTCTTAGTACTGTCCCATATGTTATACTCACCCATTCAACTTGTCAAAGAGTTGATGTGTAGCTTGCATGGAGAACAAACATGCACTTCAAATGCGTATCAGTAATGTTACGCACTGACCTGACCCCGGTTTATATTTATGTGCGTGCATGTTGTGCTGCTGTTCTGTGGTTTATTCTGGGTAAAGGTAATACATAACTAGAACAGCAATCCTGGGGCATCTATGGGTGATCCAACCAGAAACAAAATTGTCCAAAGGAGGTGAAGCAGTGGAATTAGCAAACTTCGACAAGAAGGGACCAGAACGGGCTAGAAAAGAGGGCTATGAAGAATAGATGTGTATTGGTCAAGCACATTGAGTGTCAACAAAGCGGTCTAAAGACTTGTCACTCCTGGTCACTGCACTTACTGCTCGGCGACTGAGAAGGAATGTGCTGGTCATTCACCCTCCAGAATAGGCATTGCTCCTTTGCCCCTTCCTCCCTGTGCACCGCCATTGTGTCAGCAAGAACATTGTTCAGGAGAATCCTTTGTCCCTTTAGATATTTCTAGGTCCCTTTTCAGGGACATCCACCGAGACCCCCTGTGCAGCCAGGGCCAGAGCTACTCCTCAAACAGCTGTCTGGGATCACAGCTGAAGTCACTCTAAGCCGACTCCCATTTCAGCAAATGAATTACAGATGTTTATCCATCAGAATTAGACCACTGGTTAACTTGCTCGCTGTGATGAGACTGATAAAGCAGGCCTCGATCTGGCCAACCTGCTGCAGTTATGTATTTTCCGTATTGGGGTCTTCAACCAAGCTGACCCCTAGTAAAGATTTCTCTATTCAGTCCTTTTCAGTGTGATCGAATTTAGTCCAAGCTTAGGGGCCATAATAAGCCCCTGCCAATGCTTCAGCGAGCAGCTCTCCAATGCACAAACTGTCGCCTCCCCCCTTTGTACTATTTACAAGGTCAAGGTTGCAGGGTCAGTGTTTCTGGCTTAGGTAAATTGGTGTGCTCTTTTTTGGTAATGGATTACTGACTTGGTGATGGCTTGATGCTTAGTGTCACTTTTATCAAGGGCAGGAGAATAATACAGGGACAAGCTAAGGATTTAAGGCCAAATGCAGACAATTGGAGCATCTCAATAGATATCAACCACACCGTAGCAGGTATTTGCATAACCTAGTTGGAAACGAATGGGATATAAAAGCACTCTCTTGGCCCTGACAGACTGAAGAATCATTTGAGTGATTTATGCAGGAAATTGTATTTGCAAAGCAAGGGAGATAATTTAATAAAGCAAGGCCTGGTTTAGTCCTCAAGAACAGAGGGTTCTTTGCTAAAAAAAAAAAAAAAAAAAGATCCAGCCCCCCGTCTGAAGGGATGGCAGATAACGAAGGCCAATATTTACAGTGGATTTGTGCTGCGTCTATTTCCTGTCTTAGTCTCACTATTATCTCACCGAGTTTCCTGAAATGAGCAAACATATTATACGCATACACATAAATGTTTAAAATATGCAAATGTAACCTGTTTCATTTCCTTTATGCAAATGCTGTATCATTATTATTAACAAAACCGACGAGAATATCAGTAGATAGCGAGGTGGTTTTAACAACAGTGGTGAGTTATCGCGCTATTACAGTGAGGCAAGAAAGGACCGTGGATCCAGATAAGTTCCTGTTGGATTTGTTTAGAGCATCAATCCTGTGCAGATAATTTGGTATTATTTAGGTCTGTTCTAATAACAACGGCCACATCATTGAAGATAGGAGAATTAAAGATGCTGGCATCTGCTCATATTGCAGCATAAAAATGAAATGGAGGTGTGTGTGTGTGTGTGTGTGTGTGTGTGTGTGTGTGTGCATGCACCAGACTCCTCTAAGTGGAGTGCTTTGAGACCTTGTCTTTATTGCATGTAAACAAGTGCGAAGAGCTCTATAAATACATGTCCTCCCTCCAATAACTGATATATTTTCACTAAGTACACTGCCTCACCTCATTAGCGTGCAGCTGAGCTGTGGCCTTGCCCTTGTATTGGCCCAGCACATACATCTGTACATGTAGGGTCCTCTCTGATATCGTACGTTTGCAGAGAGAAAGAGTAAGGAGAAGAGCCGGCCCCGGTTAATGTTGCATGTCAGTGGAGTAAGGGTCTCCTTTTCTTTCCTTCTGCAGTAGGTCTGTTAATGTTTAGAGTCAGGAGGCCCAGGGGACTCTAAATCCCTAGGACACAAAGAGCCTCTGTGTGCTGGCGAGGTCACATCTGCCCAATGACTCTGTGTGCATATAGGGAGCGCTCTATAGGCCATCAGAGAGGCCTTCTGCAACTGCCCCACTTCCATAATACCACTCTGTGTGCACTGCTCTGGTCAGTGGGCTTTACAGAGCTTGACATTTCACCGTGCAAGCAGCGCAGCCGCCGTCACGTCATCCCATTCTCTTACAGACGTGAGGAGAAATGTAACATCATAAAAAAGCCAAGCATTTGAGGAGCATAAAGATAGTAAAGGGCCGGGATATAAACAGAAAATTAGCACTTTGCTCATCATGTTGCACTGATACGACTGACAATAAAGGATTCCACCGTTACAATGTCACTGCTGGCATTAAAAGAGTGTCCGGAAACGATTATTTTTAATGAAAAGACTTTCATTCCGAGCCACTCCTCGAGTCTTATCACTTCCTGAAAGGTAGTCTGCCTATTTAAGTCTGACATACAGCATCATAACAAGGAGAATGGCGCACATTTGGTTTGACATTATGTCTTTGGATAACAGATGTTGGCGAATCACATTTGTGAGACCTTTCTTTAATGAAGGCTGTTAAAGCTGCGGTGATGCTTGACTCAATGTCACTGGGATTCGAAGAAAAAAAAAAATAAAATAGGGAAATGATTCACTCTTGTGCCCTCACCAGCACAGGGGACATTCACTCACCTTTGTGTGTGATTAGCATTGTTATTGACATGGTAAACAGTGATTAAAAATATATACCTCTTGAAGGACCCTGGCCTTGCCAATCAGATAGCATGCAGGCTAGTCACTGGTGCAATAAATCATTAGGTCTGGAAACCAGGAGTATCCACTGCATCTGGGCTTCACTCGATATGGAGATATCAATGAGCGCCTTTGTTTTGCCCACTACAGCAAATTAGACATGCCAGTGTGCACAGTTAATGTACACACTGCAATCTTCCCCGACCTATAGTGGCTACATTTAGCACTTGGGATTTCTCATAAAGCAGAAGTTTCATTCCAGTTGGCTACACCCAGTGAATGTGGCACAGATGATAGCATGGCAGCAAAGGCCAATCCACTGGAATGAAAATAATCTGTTAAATGAGACGGTCATGTTGTGATACAGCTAATGAAACAATACAGTCAGAGTTCAGCACATTTGGAATGAACTAACCAGCTGGAAACATTGCTCAGAAATATACAACAGACAAAACTTCCCGTCCAGTTGACCTCGGACCTTGTTTATATTGGCGCAGGATAGAACTGTGTGTAGCCAGTGGTCAGTGAAATTTACTCTGCCTGCGCCCGTGCACACCGAGTGCAGAGGCACTCTGGGGACCAGAGTGGAAAGAACCCTTTAGGAGGTGACAATGACAGGAGAGGGTGGATGGGGTCAGCATGGTTTGATACCGTCCTATTGAGGCCTTAATTGCTCATAGAGAGGCTTTAGGGGCCTTCTGTGCATCTACTGTGAAAGGGACTGGCCAGGAAAGGTAATTTATGACTGGCAGGGTGAGGTTACAGGGAGAGTGTCCCCTTAAAGAGAGGTATGCATGCGTGGCTCCACTCTTGAGCTCAAGTAGCTCAATAGATGGCAATTGAGCTACTTGGGAGGTGAACCTGTGGTTTTCTTTCTCTTTCCCATTCCCCCGATTCCTACTGTCTCTCTGTGACTCCCCCATTCTCCCAAGTCTGTTCAGCTCCAGCCTCCCATGTCCGAGATCAGCCCATCTAGGTCTGCCGTGGCAGGATATCAATCTTAATGAACCTGCCAGGCCACTGTCGTATCAACTTTAGACTACAGGCCTTGATAAGCATACCAATTCTCTGTAACAATACCCTCGGTAATAACCAGGACAATAAGGTCTCACAAAGGATGGAGTGTGGAGACATCTGAATTTTATGGGTGCCGTGTGTGTGTGCGTGTCTGAGAGTGAGTGAAAACTAGAGAGAGAGGGCACATAAATTGTCCGTCGGGGCATATGTCTGTGCTTAAAAAAGTATGTTTGAACTGATCGTGAACAAATACTAAAAGTATGTGATATGGAGCGTGAATAGTTGAACATATTCAAATCATATGTTTTCATAACACACATGTCAGAATGGTATTAAAGCCAGGCGTCATATGGGGAGCGTTAAGTGCACGACTGAAGACAATTTTACCCTCAAAAGCATTAAAGTCATTAAAAACCTCAGTTGCATTAGCAGCAGGTCTCCACCAAGAGAACCCTCCTGTGCCTCCAAGTTATTAAGGGTTGCCTCATCATTCAGCTTCTGCGCCACGTTGCCGAGATGAGTCAAATCATTGCCGTGTTTACAGTAAGGTTTTATCTCCACTGCCAGATAGGTCTGGAGTGAGGAACGTGGGCGTCAGCCTGCTAGCTACTTCTGGTTTGGAGGGCGTTGTAGGACAATATGCGTCTCTGCGACCGTATGTCTGTTTGTATCTGAGGGGGGGGGTTCGGTCACATGAAGCCAAGATGAACGCTTGTGGTCTTTAATTTATTGTAGAGGGTTTATGCGGCTGTGACTATTGCACAGATTAGCAACATCTCCCCGCTTTCATCTGTAGAGCTTCTCTCGGATTTAAATAAGGATGTAAAAAAAAATATGCTCGCCACAAACTTATTTAAAAGTGGGGGGTGTGGGGATTTTCATTCTGCCTTCCTCAAAAGGCTAAGCAGTCTTGTGGTTGGATGTTTGATGTCAGCCTCAAAGAATCCATCAGCACAATAGACTCAGATGCTGACTGGATAGCTCTTACTCAGATACAGTATGTCAGGGTGTGTTGCATCACCTTGGTGGTGTCATCCAAGCCCGGGTGACGCTGGTTGAATTCAGAAAATAGTTTTAATTTTGTAATGTTAACCATGTCTAAATACATTTGCTCTAAATGTACTTTACATGCGCTTTTATGTTACACACAAGCTACTGACCAGTTTGACGGCACCACTGCCACTGTAACAAGTATAAGTGTCAGCATAAGTAAATTAACTGAAAAAAATACGGCAAAGTTGATATAGAGGCTATTAACATTCAATTTCGTGTTATGTTTTAAGGAAGGAAAGCAAACTCTTTACAGTACAACGAAATGTAACCTCTTTATGTGCCATCACTAAAGTGAACAGTGGGCAGTTTTGAGCACCTGGGGATCAGTGAGTGGGGATGGTGCCATGCTCAGTGGTAACCTGGCAGTTGATCCAAACCTCGAACCCTAGTCCAGCTTCTTAAAGACTAAACCACCACTGCCCCTATGTTTATACATCAGCCCGTTTTGCATTTCATCATATCATTTTTACAAATAAAAAGGCCTTACTACATTCATCCTTTTAGAGTTAATTAGTCTAATTTGTTAGCTGGCTAGCTTTCCCGAGCTCCTTTGATATATCTGGGTATAAGGTTACAAAAATGCAGATAGATATTAATGAATGTTAATACAAGTAATTTAAGAGTAAGCTAGCATGCTTTAACATTGTTGTAACCAGCACTCCAAAGCTTCTGTTTGTGTTTATATATTACTCAGTTAAAAAAAAAAAACTGTTAGACACTAATAAATGCTAATGTAGTAAGTACTTTAAGAGTAAGGCAGTTAGCACAATTACAGAGTATGCTAACAAGCAGTCCCAAGCTCCTTGGCTCTTACTGCTAATAATAACTTGGTTAAAAAGGCAGTTGACTTTAACCCAATGCCAGTGTAACTAGTTATTTTAGAGTTGGCTTATTAGCATGCTTACAAAATATACTTATTAGCCTTTTAGTTTAATTCTCCCTTCACTGCCACGCAGAGAATCAGTTAAATTTTAGGAAATGCTAATGTGGTTACCCTTTAGATAACTACCTTTAAAATTAATGCTGTCTGTGTGTCCTCAGGATTGACACTATAGCCTACACAGTCTAACAAACCTGATGACACCTTGTGATTCAACTAAAGATAAGACGGGCAGAATCAACAGAGATCTAGTGCAATGGTCACAGGTGTAGTCATGAATGACAGGGCCTTTCTTTCCATGAATGTGTTCCTTTTAGAGCTCACAAGTACTAATTAAAAGAGCTTATAGAACTGGCTGCACATTATTCCCCATTACACTCACACTCTATGACGTACACCTTAGCCCGTCGCTGTTTCTTTTTCTTTTTTTTTTCCAAGGTTCAAGATGGACGACACGCATATCGTGGCCACAACCTTGGTGGCTCCTTTGATTTAGCTGTTTGACACTGATAGATAAACAATGGACACAACAACTTATTACAGATATAAACAATTCACACATTAATGTGATCAATGGGAAGATGAGTAACACGACGAGCGACCTTTATTCTGCACATCCTGAATTCGTGGGGTCTCTTAATGCAGTGCGCACCGTGGACAGTCTGGCTCAGCTGGACATATGAGATATTTATAGATTCAGCTTCCCTGCGGATTGATCGTCTGGTGGGTTGTTCTTTATCGATTTGAGTTTCAGGAAACAAACACGCACACCACAGGTCAGACATCCACACACACACACACTCACACACGGACACACAACTCCAGAACACTAGTGCTGGAAATGTTGTACCATAAAGGTGCCAGAAGTGAAACGGCAGCAGCACATGGGTACAGTATATTTGATTTAGATTCAGCTCCAGGGCTTGGGGGCTGACATTCAAATTAGGGTTTTGAAGTAGACATTTAAAACTACATAAATTATAGCCTACTGAGCAGCTGAATATCCCGCACATGGCTCTTCTCATTTCTTTCTTTTGTTCCAGCTGATGTCTGGGGGCCTGTGTTCCACAGAGGGAATGAGATGGCACCATGTTGCATTTTAATTTCTCTTGTTTTCAGGCAGCAGACCCCATCACTGTCAATGGCCCAAATAATGTTTTATCGGTCTGCACAGTGCAGCTTGCCGATGCTACTCAGCCATTAAGATGAGGTGGAGACAGAGACGGAGAGAAAGGGAGGCCTCAGTGCCCCCGCTGCTATAATTTAGGGGCACTCTTATCTCTGCCATCAGCTCAGATTGTAATTCAAGAAGCAACAGTGTGGAGGGTCCGCTCCTTTTTTATGCACAGCCATTACAGGGGTGGCGAGATACAGTAGTGGCTTTTAACACAGGGGAGGCCAGACGTAGATGGGTCGTCCAAGTGTTTTACAATTGAATGTGCTAAACCGCTGTCACCATGCAGCCAGGGACGGGACCTTATTCAGGTTTTCTCTCCCCCTCTCGTTGTCCTACGCTAGGGCCACGGTGATGGGCAGAGCGGACCAAGCTGTTATCCCCTCTGGTAATTACCACCATTAAAGCTAATCCTGGTCCAATTCAGGCTGCTTTTGTTTTGAGCTTTATCTCCTCGGTGCTGGAGAGTTTCTCCTTTCAGCATGGCACACAAAGACACAGTTTTTAGCGTTGGCAATTATCTAGTATATCCCTTGTGCTGGGAATGGGATGAAAAAATACTGAAGATGGACAGGAGCATATCTGCTCCTTTGCTTTTCTCGCCCACTGCCTCTCTCTATCATTCACTCGTTCCCTCAACACTTGCCATCTCTCACCTCTCTCCCCTCCGTCTCCAGGATGACAGAGGGGATCATTGTTAAATTCTACGCTGGAAGTTATTGAAAGATTAACGAGATTGAGCGAGAATTTATCAATCTCTGTGACAACACTGCGATAAATGTAATTATATATAGTACTTATTAGCATGATGGCAATGCTAGCCCTCCAATTTTCCGCCGTAATTGCGAGCTCTATTTTTACGATGCGTTAACTGCCATTAATCACGTTGATGATTTGGTAAATGTAGCGCAAAAAATCCCATTCAATTCCATTTCCTCCGACCTATCTGGAAGCCGATCTGTCTCCTTTTGCCTTTTCCATTTTTTTTTTTCTTGAAAATAAAAGATCATTGTTACATAAAAGTGGAACAGAGAAAGAACAGGAAAGAAAGAAAGCGGAAGCCGTTTAGACGGACTTTTTTTTTCTACATCCTTTCTCTCTCACAAATCAAATCAGTCGTCATAATTTTCAATTTGCCCGTTTCACTACCACCAATTTTCTGCATTACATTTTATTTTATGGACTGGCAAATTGTCACCTATCAAAATGGAAAGGACCCCTGCAGCTGGAGAGCCGCCGGTCCTGTGATAGGAATCACATCTGACTGATAAATACGACGTGCATGTGTGTGACAATGAGGCTGCTGCACTAATTGTGAGCATTGGGATCTAATGTCCTGTGCCCTCAGTTAATGCCGGTAATGGTATTTTACCAGTCGTAATGCACACACACACACACACACACACACACACACACACACACACACACACACACACACACACACACCTGCTGGTGCACACAAGGCTTTCGCCCCCATGTGAGAGGAATAGCTGCCTGCGCACATCTTTAATAAGCACCATCTGACGACTGGAACCAACAACAGGGTTGGTGTGATAGGCAGCATGAATCCAAATGCCCTTGTTATATCCAGCAGCACCAGCACACACCAGCTCTCCTCCAACATGTCATTACTTTGTTTCACTTGCCCACTCACAGGTCGCCTTCACTCCAGATGGTGCTTTTTACTTCCTGGTCCTGGCCCTGCTGTGCTGGGCCTGCTGGTGCACACAAGGCTTTCGCCCCCATGTGAGAGGAATAGCTGCCTGTGCACATCTTTAATAAGCACCATCTGACGACTGGAACCAACAACAGGGTTGGTGTGATAGGCAGCATGAATCCAAATGCCCTTGTTATATCCAGCAGCACCAGCACACACCAGCTCTCCTCCAACATGTCATTACTTTGTTTCACTTGCCCACTCACAGGTCGCCTTCACTCCAGATGGTGCTTTTTACTTCCTGGTCCTGGCCCTGCTGTGCTGGGACCTTCTCTGATTGGTTGGCCAGCCTGCCCCTTCCCACCCCTCCTTCCTCTGCCTGAGACTTGAGTGACAAGTGCCTTCCCCAAACACAGACTGCGCTGCCGCTGACATTCTGTTGTTGACTGACAGTCCCCGTGGTGTCGGACCCCCCGCTGATAATTCTGGGCATGACATCATTAGTTTTCTCTCTATCAAACAGCTGTTCTCCATTCCTGGTGTTCATAAAATCATGGCGTCCGATTCCACACAGAGTGTAAATAATATTAATTAGGCTCCGCTGGCGTTGCACAATCCAGAGCTGACGGAAAGTGTTTGCATGTTTGTTAAAGCGTTGGGCTGGGTTTTAATTCATCGTCTTGTTCATTTGAAACAAATTACCAGGGTGGATTAACAAACAAAAATGTACTTTATTGTCGTACTGTGAAAAAATCTGAACTCCAACAACATATTTAAATCACGTTTGAAAAATTCCAACGTATTCAAATGTATCACTAAAATGTTTTCTAATTGTAATGCAATAGAAAGAAATATAGAAAATGTGTTATGTCAAAATGAACAGAACAAAACTATGATCAGACTCAAGGAAACGTTATTGTCATTGCAACACATTTCAGACACGAAATGCGATATCCTGGTCCTGGCGTTCCTGGTAGTACATTTTTTAAAAAATGCTTGAGAAACCTTGATCGCAAAAGTTTTATAAGAGTCGATGACTATGAATTGTCACAAGTATAAAAATCTAAAAGCACAAAAGAGAAACAGAAATAAAACGTATATAAATAATATCAAACATTCTGATCTGTAAATTTCGTTTTTGAGTTGGCAGTGAGTGGTGGCCTAGCCGTTCAGGAAGCAGATTTGATCCCACAAGGTTTCAGATTCTAATCCACCAGCTGCCAGGTTGCCACCAAGGTGCTCTGAACATAGCCCAGTCCCAGCCCACAGCAAAGGTCACATTGTGGTGCAGTGTGATTTGGGTGGCAGTTGTGGAGACTGATCCAGCAACGGTCAAGCAGATGAAGATGAATGAATGGAATTTTTGTTATTATCATGTTAAATCAATGGAGGGGGGGATAAGGGAGAACTCCATACAGGAAGACCACAAAGCTGACCAGTGAACCAATCACCGCTTGCTGTTGGGCAAAGGGTGGTGCCAAAATACGTAATTATCTTAATAAACATGAAAAATTAAATTGATCAGACTCAAACACAGACACATTATCTCCATTAAAAATTGACAAGGGGGCTAGACCAGTGGTTCTTAACCTTGTTGGAGCTACCGTACCCCACCAGTTTCATATGTGCATTCACCGAACCCCACTTTAGTAGGATGAGTCGTTGTGTCTTGACCTCTGCCCTGTCTTGACCTCCGTGGCAGAGGGTCAGTTGCCAGTGTCAAAACCCAAGGCTACCTGCTTAAGGAAGGACATTTCTGAACTGACTGTTTAACATAAAACTAAGAAGAGACCTCCTTTCACCATTTGTATCTTCTTTTCTGTATGTGGGCCTTAATGCGGTTTATTCCATTGTACAGCAACGACATCCCAAGCTCCGAAAATGTCCATCCCGCTGAGTCAGCTGCGTCAGCGGCCGGACTGTTGCTGCGATATTTGTAAGGTGTTACACCACATTACGTTGTACAGGGATTTCTGTTGCTCACATCACTGCATGGGTTTGTATCTGTAGCTCAAAGCTAAATATTATCCATTTCTGTCAGGCTGCTCTTTCCCCAGTAGACATGGAATAAGAGAATGCCACCTGTGCTGACAGAAACGGTTGACAAGGCTGAGTGACGGGAAGCGGGCTGAGTGGTCAAACCATCGGAGGTTAAGGCGGCACGGTTCTCAAGTGCTGTCCAGATGGTAGACTTTGTGTGTGTGTGTGTGTGTGTGTGTGTGTGTGTGGCCCAGAGATCTCTGAAAAGGAAGGAAAGCATACATCAGTCTCGGTGTTTCTCAGAGGAACGGTCTACACAGGTAGCTAATGGATACACTGCCTCAGACACCCGCGGGCATCCTCAGGCAAGGCACTGGCACAGAGCCAGCAGGAATCAAGCCTGCCATCATTCAGGCCGTGGCCAGCGACAGGCATAAGGAGACGGTTTATTAGTATTATTATTTTTTGTCTCGTTATGGTGTTTTCGGGTTTTTTTGGGGGTTTTTTTTGCAAGAATTGAGGCAAGAATCCAGTGAATGCTGTCCCATTCTTAGAAAAGGTTAAAAATAAATAAACTAACGATTTTGTTAGTTGTCCCCTCCCATTCTGCCGTCTTCGTCTGGAGGCAGCCCCACAACAGCCCTGAAAACACAAATTATTCCAATTTGCCGGGTCAGTCTGAAGCACCAGTGTCTAATTATTGAATCCATCCTGACAAGAGGACACTTTGTTTTATGCTGTTGTCACCTCATTCCATGTGACCACAAGGCATTTGAATTGTTCCGCCGTTGTCTCTCTACCGCTCTCTCTCTCCCTCTCTCTCTTTTTTTTTTTACTTTTCCAAATCTGATTATAAAGTGTGTTTCTTATTCTGGCGAGATTAGCCATCTGGCTGTGGGATGCGAGGAGGGAATCTCTCTGCTTGTTAGTGACTGGCTTTCACAGCTCTCCCTCGGCTGAGCTCAAAGCTTGCTGAGTGACACTGCTGCCCACTCACACAGACAAAAATACCCCGCTAACTGGATGGCATATGTGAGACATTCACCACAGGGTACAGCTCTGTGTGTGTGCCTGTGTGTTTACAACAGAAAGACAGACTGTGGGTGAATGAATAAGAAAGACAGCAGGAAAACAGAAAGAAAATTCTTTTTTTTTTTCCTCTCTCCCTCCTCCTTTTCTGTAGACTAATAACTTGTCATTTCAGGGAGTGGAAGAGAAAGAGAGGGGAGAATTAGCTTTCGTTTAGCTGTTGTTTTTTTCCCCTGGTAAATAAGAAATAAATAATATAGGTTTCTTTTTTATCTTAACGTTTTCTCATAGGGAGGCGTGGCTTTATGTCCAAAGCGCAGTTCGTGAGCACATGTGGGAAAGGTGAGGTGAAATGTGTCGGGACAAATTGGACTTTGTCGGCTGGGCCCGCTCCACGGTTCAGATGGTCTAATTGAACCTGACATGACTTTACTTCTGTGGCTTCCTCTCTGGCTCGGCCCCTATTTGTCTTCTGGCCCGTGTTACAGTCATTAGCCGCGTTGGTCTCTTTGTCCCACCGTGCTGCTCAGACGCACGTTCACTTAATAAAGCCTTCATTGTGGGAGATACAGTAGCACCTCCGTAATTGAAATAAATTGTCATTTTTCTTCCCGTGAACGTGTGAATCTCTGTTGAGAAGTGTTAAATCGCCACCACTGACGGTGGAATTAGCCAATTTATCTGCCACCGTGAGGAATCGATGTGTCTCTCATCAGAAGATATTCTTGGTCTGGAAAACTTCCCGTGACAGACAGAAGACAAAAGACAGTCTTCTGTTGTTTACGAAGAAACATCTTTGAGAAAAAAAAAGTTGGTGCACTTCCTACGAATGCGATAAATAATTACTTTTGGCTGATCTTACACACTGGGCTGTCACTCCGGTAGTCCAGGGATTCCTGAACTTTTCCATGCCTGGTCTGTTTATGGTCAAACTTCTGTCCATTTTGCACTAAGTGGCTTGAAAAGCAGATCTGCGGAATAACAGACCACCAGATTTACACGGATTATGATGAAGTCATGTCAAAGCTCCAGCTGTCTCAAGGGATGCATTTAGATACCATCGGAAACTCCAGAATCCAACAATTTTACTGTTGTATAGTGCAGGAAAAATACAAAATACTTATATAGTGAGCTGAGCAGAGTACTGTTTTGACCCATATAACTTCCAGTGGGGTCACCACCAACAGGAAGGTGGTTCCATATGGTTTCTTTCCATTGGATCTGTAGTTGGGGCAGAATTTGGATGTGAAGTGAAGAACTAGTCCTCACAAGCTTAAGAACTGTATGCAGACTGGGATAAAGTCAACAAATCAACAAAACAGAACTAAGGTCCGTTTGGGGCAGTTGGTGGCCTAATGGTTAAGGAAGTGGACTTGGGTTCACAAGGCCCCTAGTTTGAATCACCCTACCGCCAAGTTACTGCTGAGGTGTCCTGAGCATGGTCCCCCCCACACTGCTCCCTGCTCACTAAGATGATGGGTTATACGCGGAAATAGTTTCCCGAAAGATACTCCCTAGGGATTCATAGAGTTGTAATTTATTTATTATTATTTTTTATTTATGATACAGGACTAAGTGTCACTGACAAACTAACACAGACAGTGACAACATACTATAATGGTAATGATCAATGTGGCTGCCCAGTCATCTGGTGGCAGGTTCAGTTGTCCAGAGAAGGGAATTTGTTCACCACCAACCAATGGATGTTGATATGGTCCATACTAGTGGTTCCATTGGTGTTTCACTAGATACCCTTACTGTTTTAACCTTACTGAGGTTTGGGAAACAGTTGGGATCAAACCCATACCCTTTAAGCCAGGGGTTTTCAAAGTGTGGGGTGGCCCCCCCTGGGAACATGTTTTTTTTTTTTTTTCCACCGTACTACAATAAAGTGTAATTGCACATCCTTGTAAGTTGAACTATATCTCTTTCTTTTTGTTTTCTTTATGTTAACAAGGATACGATGTTATGCACAGGTGTACCTAGAAGTATTTTATAGACAAATGCTGTTATTTATGGTTGCGGCGGAGAATGGGTGGTGGGGTGGGGGGTGGGTGGCGCAAATTGTTTTCTTCTTGTTGGGGGGGGCGTAACAAAAAAAGATTGGGAAGCACTGTTTTAAGCGACAGTCCAGCCAATGACTCCCAGTGGCTGCAGTGTCTATGGATGCGATATTTTTGAAAAAAAAAAAAAAAAACACTTTATAAATTCCTCCGCCTATAGGCAAAAACAGAAACTAATGTAAACCATTCTGACTCTAAAGATGTAGCTTGTTTGTGTTTGACTGTCCAGCCTGCAGTCTACACCTTTAGTTTTTTGTTGATAAGGACTAAGAGTTAGGGGAAAGAAAAAAAATGAAGACAGAGAAAGTATCTGTACCATCCCTACCACAAACAGGTGAATCCAAAAACCACGATATCTAGAAACAAGGTCATAAGAAAAATAAAGTAGTGCTCGATTGTATTTTTGGCCACATTCTGATGTCTTCAGTAATATTTTAAGAAATGTGTTTCTGAACAGGACAGATTGTCTCCCAACAGGGGGCGCCACTACAAACTCTGACTTAATATATACTGTACAGCACAGTAAAAGCCAGGGAAGGTTCACAGAAAGCAGCTGCTTATGTTCTCCTCTTGCTCCCTCACTTCCTCTCTCTAACACAAACACACACTCACTCACACACACACACACACACGGAGCACTCAGTGCCTGCTAAGCTAAGAGTTAAAAACAAGTCACCTCTCTGACATTTACGCAGGGTTGCTGCCTCTTTTCAGATGCACTGTGGGATATGACAATACCCGCGGCAGGGGAGTCGTTTTGAAAAGACTTCTGGGGAGACAGGAAGCCTGTGTGAGCACGGTGCACCTGGACTACCTAAACAACCAGCACAAAAAGAACCACTTGATTGAGTGAATGTGGGAGGACAATGAGCACAATAAAAGAAATGGAACGGTGAAACAATGCCAAATCATGTCACCTGGCAGTCAGCAGGACCCCTGCCTCCGTGTTGGTTCGGTTGGAAGGGACTGTCTGTTACAAGTCACTTACAATGTACCTTATTTATTCCACCCCGCACACACCCCATCTTTTCACACACACACACACACACACACACACGCATGCACACCCATCCAACGTAGCCTTTTCCAAATCTATTTTTTTTTCTCTCCCGGCTAAAAAGGCAAGGCGAGTGAATAGGCTTTAATTCTCTTTGGATGGCTCACCAATGCAATTTTTCAAAACACACTTCACAAATACTACTGGTGCCATCAAAGACCCCCAGAGGAACATTAGCATAGAGGAGTGTTTATACTTTGCATCGATAGTCCATTTACTCTGGCAAACATCAAAGAGCAAAATATCAGCTTTGTTGAATGCCATTTACTACGGCTGGAGATATTTTGATGGAACAAGCTGAATGTTATCTCCGGGGCTCTCCACAATTGAGAGGAAAACTGCAGGCAAGTTATGAGGCCTTATTTTGAAAAACCACATAAAAATAAAATAATTTATTTATTTTTTTAACGTTTATTGGCTGATTCCTCCCTGCCTCGTTGGAAAACAAACACAGTACGGTATTAAGACGCAAAACTGATGTATGATTCAGAGACACTATCATTGGGCAGAAGACAGGAGGCAGAGCTGGAGGTGGAGGAGTTAAAGATGCTGAGATTCTCTTTAGGAGAGACAAGGATGGACAGGATGAGGAATGAGGTGATAAGATGGACAACACAGACAGGAAGGTTTGGAGAAAAAGCTGGAGAAGCCAGATTGAGATGGTTTGGACATGTCCAGAGGAGGGACAGTGGATACATTGGAGATTGACGGATGCAGTGAGGGAGGACATGGAGGTAGCTGGAGTCAGAGTAGAAGATTCAGAGAACTGGGGGAGATGGAAAACGCTGATTGGTTGTGGCAACCCCTAAATAAGGGACAAGCTGAAAGGAGAAGAAGATTAATACGCAAAACATTTGCGGCCAACATTGCCTAACATGCTCAAACCATGCTATCGCACTAATCCTCATGCAGCTGCTAATCACTGCGGCCGCATTCCCAGCACTTTGTGCTGCTGCGCGTCCAGCTCGGCTGATTTGATGAGTATCAAATAGCCTGGACCTGCGCTTCCTGTGTTGCCTCTCCATTTGGTTCCCATTTAACCTGTCTCACAGCCAATAAAAGACCTAGTCAATTACAACAAACCGGGAACTTCATATGCAGGAAATAGGCCAATTACATTAAACCCGTGGAGCTTCTGCGGCCAGTAAAGCATGGGTTAAAAGGAAAGGGAGACAGGGGGAGAGCGAAGGAAGGAATATGTAAAGAGACAGGGAGCGAAGCAGGGACGGAGCCTGGTTTGGGTTTCAATCTGCCAGTTAATCTTCAAACAGCAAGCTGGCAGCGTGTTGGTCACTGATAAAGGCCTTAGTCTGTCATCACACAGTCTTACCTCCAGTCACTCAGCCCTCCTGTCAGGACGTCACCTGGAATCTGGGAAACGGCTAAGGGCAAGAAGGGAAAGGCCACAGGGATGGCAGTGTGTGTGTTTGTGTGTGTACACATCTGTTGTAGGTCCCTGGCTGTGCTCAGGAGTGTGTGTGTACACACAGAGATTTTTTATTTTTTTTTCATTTTCTGCTCAGACTTGTCTGTGCCCCTGCTCCCGTCCAGACCCTTGTCCTCGCCACTCGCTCCGACACAAACCCTGATGCTCAGGTCTAGGCCGTAAAAAAAAAAAAAAAAAAACAACGCTGATTGTGTGATCATGGGTAATTGTGTGAGGAGAGGCCATAAAATCTAAAAAGAGGGCAAATTAGTGTTTTGTGGTTGTTTTTTATGGCAAGGTTCACTTTTAACACGCAACGCGCACGCTGAAAGTTGTGAGAGGAATCAAAGGCCTGACTTTGTTGTTTAAAGGCAGCCCCCTCCTGTCCCTTGACCCTGTGAGGTAGACTGCAGCTGAAAGACAATGTTTACTGGCTGCTGACTGACACTGTAAAGGCACCCAGACGGCTCAGACAAACTAACCTACTACAACAGAAGTAGAAGTCCCCCATGTTGGTAATAACCTCGACAGGAGGTGACTCAAGGTTCAGCAGTCTGATTTGGAGAGTTTGTTTCAGTTGATGAATTTATTCTTTAAAGTTCAGCTCTCACGCCACTTGCTGAGTAAGGGGATACCAAACTGTGGAGCAGGGACCAAAAGGGAACACTGATATATTCTAGAGGGACCCAGTGAGGTTAAAATTAATTTCAATAATAATATTTATTTTCAGTTAATGTAGCAGACTTTGATTCGCAAGGCTTTAGGTTCGAATCCACTAGCTGCCAGGTTGCCATTAAAGTGATCTGATCATAGCACGGTCCTGACCCACATTAACCACCAGTGCAGTGGTTCTTAACCTGGGTTTGATCGAACACCGTGGTTCGGTGAGTCAGTCTCAGGGGTTCGGTGGAGCCTCTGCCACAGAGGTCAAGAAACTGCGGAGGTCAAGACACACCGACTCACCCTACTAAAGTAGGGTACGGTGAATGCGCATATAAAAAACTGGTGGGGATTGGTAGCTTCAATAAGGTTAAGAACCACTGCTCCAGTGGGCTCACCACCCACAGGAAGGCTGTGTGATTTGGGTGGTAGTTGTGGAGACTGCTGCCCCTGTGATGCAGCAACGAATGAACAGATGAAGGTGAATTTATTATTTAATGATTTAGCCCTATGGCTAGTACCATACATGACAATGACACTAAAGACTATTCCCATGTGGGTGTGGCACCACCTGATACTGAGAATTGCTAATAGTCCAATACTAGCAACAACTAGGAAAGGAAAGCAAACTCCTTGTCATTGTGACATTGTGATCCACACCACTGCACACAACCTCTGTATTTAAAGCGGGCAGCAGTGGGCAGCTTTGAGCGCCCGGTGAGCTGTAATTGGGGGCAGTGCCATGCTCAACGCACCTCAGTCATAACCTGGCAGTTGGTGGATTTGAACATGGAACCCTCCCGACCCCAGTCCGCTTCCTTAACCACTAGGCCGCTAGAATTACCTATGGTTGACATACAGTGAACAGGGAATCTATCGTCTCAAGACAGACAGACAGAGGAGAAAATATGTTATTGTGATGTAATTGGTATCTGCAGATATTTCAAATTGAGGTAATTGAATTATTTTGAATAAAATAATCTTTAGATTATTTTATACTGCTGTATACTGCAAAAAACAATTAAAATAGAATCAGCCTTCATGTACTACTACTGTACTACACCTGGGAGATAAAACACTGTCAACAGCCAAGATGGGAAACCATTGGCTGAACTGACACTGCCGATTTACATATTTGTGAATGAGACAAAGAGAACATTACTATTAGATTTCTACTGAGTATTTATAATGTTCTGTCTTCTTTTCATACACACTATTCATGCCTGGTCCGTACATACAGGTGGCTTGCATTTGCATTCAGCCCAGATTAGTCCCTCATCCTTGCTCTGTGACCTCCTGCGTAAACATTAATTGTGTTATACTTTGAGAAGTACTGATCAGGTGCAGCCTCTTCAAAAACACGGTGCGCTGTTTACAAATGATTTATGCACTTCGTCCAAGGTTGTCCACTGTGTGTTCTGAGTGTAATCTCACCTCGCGTAGGCGCAAATGGACCATTGGCAGGAGGCTGGATACAGGCTGATTTACTGTGGAATGTCTTAAAGTGATGTCTTGTTGCCATGGGAAGAATGACTGACCTGCAACTTTGGATATTAAACACACAAACACACGCTGTGTATGCATGTATATAAAAGCAGTGTGTGTGCGTGTTTGTCCATGAGTGGTTTTCTACACACGTCCTTCCGCAGCTCAAGAGATCAGTTGAGAATGTTGGGAGCATTTGTATTACGCCTTTTGTGTTCCGTGTGTTTGTATGACACCGAGTTCTTCCAGGGTCGTTTTCAGACTCATTAAAACAGAATGGTATTGTCTCCGTCTCCTAGAATCCACTTTGTCTGCACTTCACTGTATGGCCCTGAATTCAGAGGAACTTCTGCAGTGTTATTTGTCGTCCTCCTTCCGGCTCCCAGATCATTTTTAGACCCTGCAACCAATAACATTTGCTGAAGTATACGTACACACCGGCACGTTGAGGTGAGTCAGTCAGTCAATCTTTCATTAGGCCTGAGGTGAGCGAGGTCTCGCACCACTCCTTTGCAGCGCAAGACAAGCAGCACACGTGCTGTGGGATTGGTGCTCGGAATGATAATGAATTATTTTTCTCTTATTTTACGACGTCTTTTGTCTCTCCGTCTTCTGCCTTCCATCCCTCTCTCTCTCTGTCTCTCCATCCTCCGTCTATCTCATCCTCTCATCGGGGGAGGCGTTGTGTGGGAGGTGATTACGTGAGATCTGCTGACTCAGAGTTGACCTTTTACATGTTATCCCTCAGAATGAAAACGACACAAATGGACATGCCAGCTCCTGTTCTTTCCGTCATTCTTCTCTGGTGGAGATCTGAAGTACCTGATACTACAGTCTACTATAGTCGAAATTGCATTGAATGCACTTGTCTTATTAAGTAGCACGAATACAGTATTGCTGTAACATTTTACTCTAATTAATGTTTAATTCATGCTTGAATTTTTTACACTGAGAGGAATCAAAAAATAATAGTCAATGCACTGAAATAAAATGTATTTTTAATGTCAAATTATTAACAGCAAATTCATATTGGGGCAGTTGCTGGCTTAATGGCTAAAGAAGCAGACTTGGGTCTGCAAGGCTCAAATCCCCCTAACCACCAAGTCGTAATTTCCCAAATGATACTCTCTATACACGCTGACACTCCTTACTCCGCGTTCTAAAAATAAAATAAATATATATTGCCGCAAATGGAAATACATTGAATTAAGGAAGAAAGAATGGAAGGAAGGAAAGCAAACTCCCTGTCCTTGTGATATTGTGATACACACTGCCAAATGTAACCTCTGCATTTATCACCAAAGTGAACAGTGGGCAGCTTTGAGCGCCCAGGGAGCAGTGAGTGGGGACGATGCCATGCTCATTGGACCTCAGTGGTAACATAGCAGTTAGTGGATTACAACCTGGAACCATGTCCGCTTTTACCACTAAACCACCCTCTGCCCCTCAATTAGATCCACAAGTTCTACTGTATAGCAGTGTAAGAAAATAACAGTTCATGTCGCAAATGATACATTTCCAGCACCACGTTGATTAAAAACTGACTATATACAGTACTTCAGGTATACACAAATATTGTGAATCCTTTTGTATACTTCTTGCATCCACATCCAGAGATCAGAAAACAGAGCCTCTCCTCTTCATACCAACGCATTGGTCTGCATGACTCTAGCATTCCTTACATGCATAATACACAGTGGAGCTCACATTTCATTACAGCTGCAGCGACACAGTGCCAGGAATCAGCTCCCGTTTGAACGTCCTCATCTGCTCCGACTGCAGCTTTGTCCGGCTGTGTTCATAGTGGAAAGTGGTCAAAAAGATTCTTGGTAGTTTGGCCCCTCTGGTGTAGGACTGTCCAACACTGCTGGGACACACAATGGGATGGATTTCACATAGAACCGAACGCACTCAAACTGACGTAATCTGATCTGAGAACTGTTCGAATATCACGGAAGTGTTTCACCAAATAGATCACAATCTTCTGGGTCATCGTGATTTCTCTGCATTGATTTTTCACAACTATTGTTCTCTCCACACCTCCACCTTCCAAACTAAACAAGACCAACTTGGGTGCAATTTACTGTTGTCACGCAGAGATGGGGAACATGCCTCTCTCCCTGCCTCTCTCCCTCTCTCGGTCTCCCTCTCCCCACTTCTCTTTCGGCGAGCTTTGCTGTCGCAGCAGTTGCTGTCAGTTTGAGCGGTGCCTGCCCCCAAATATAATAGGGTTTTCTTGACTGCCTCCCCGGGGATTGACTGGCGGTGAAGAATTCACCATGGCTCATTTGGAGCAGTGCAGGGACGGGCTTCATAAAACCAGCTCCTCCAGGCAGGTCTGTGGCATTCCAAAGAAGGTGTTAGTTTCACTGATAATACTTTCATGGAAAGACAGCGCTGCGGTTTACCGTGTCGGATACCGTGTCTGCAGCTCTGACTGCTGTGCGTGTCACAAGCATCAAGAACGGGATTTTGGCATGTGGACGCAGACGCTGTTTCACAGATTGCACTTGATGTAAATGAGGTGTCTACGGGAGGCACTGTGGAACTGCTGCGCTGACGAACGGCTGTCCCGTGTACGTGGACACATGTGGAAGCGAGGATTCATTACTGTGACTGTTTTTCATGAATCATAATTGGTATCAGTTACAGAGAAGGTTTGAAAACTAAGAACCTTGTTGCCACCTATCTCATGATTGTCAACCTTGAGTGTCATGACCCAAAAGTGGGACATCTGGACTGGAAATAGGGTCACCTGAGATTTCTAAGTAATTAACAATTAATTATCTATAAGTATTGAACTACTGTGGCTTGGGTTAGAATTCCACGTCTCTGTCATTGGTTTGGAACTCCAGGGTTCAAGATCAAACCATGGTTGGGGTAGTTGGTGCCTTCCAGCGGGCTCACGCCAACAGGTCTGGGACAGTGCAGTGTTATTTGGGTGGTGGTCATGGAGACTGCTGTCCCTGTGCTCCGGTAATGGATAAGTGAACACAGATGGATGGATTCTAAGCCCTACTGTGGCAAACCGTGGAGAAACAAGTCCAATTATGGACCATAAAAACTTGGTTGTTCATATGAATGCGCATAGTTGTTTGTCACCACATAATTGACCCCACAATAAATGGGGACAATGCAAACTGTCCACAATGGAGCCTGTCTAGCAACCCACTTAATGGGTATATCCAGATAGTTACAGTTGGTGGCCTAGTGGCTAAGGAAATGGACTTGGATCCATAAGGTACCTAGTTTGAATCCCCCCCACTGCCATATTTTGACTTAGGTCTCTTAGCATTCTCGACGACTGCCACCCAAATCACACTGTTCCTGTGAGCGGTGAGTCCATCAAATGTTACATGGGTTGGGACGGTGTTATGCAGAGAGCACCCCTTCATGACAAAACCAAATGCTAGATTTAGGACCATAGTGGTGTCCAACTTGGAGACTTCCATGTGGCAGCCAGTAGTCCTACAGTTGCCCCCTCTGACCTCCTATTTTAAATAACACTACCAAATATAATAATGAAGAACACAGTGAGAGGATTTACCCTGCCTTTAAGTCACAGAGACGATGGGGTATTTTTAATACCCTGATTGTTTCCAGAGCAGTAAACTTTTTGTTTCCCTTGCTCCACTAACAGTTACATGAATTGAAACCTTTGTAGAAGAAGAAGAGTTTTGATGTGGACAAAAATAACTTTCAAATAAACAAAAATCCCAGCATTCTATATCTGTGGAGGATGAACTCTGTAGTGTAGCCTTAACAGCATGGAGTCCTGGTTTTGATTCCCAGAGGAAACACATGTAAACATATAATGTAAATCATCCTCTATAATACCCTTTGGATAACAAAAGAAAAATCTATTGAATATATACTTTAAGTTAAAGTAAAACAACTTGTATAATTTGTATATTTTCACATATACTGTCATGAGTCAGCACTTTGAGTCAGGTGTATTTCTTCAGCCTCACATGCTGGGATGTTTCATTCTTCATAACGATATGTGTGTACCCAGTGAACCACTCTCCACACACGCCTAAAGCGACACACAAACACCAAGTGCTCAACCTCCGGCAAGTATCGTTGGTATGAGGGCTCCTCGTTGCTAGACAGCTGCATGCCTCGGCCTCTTCACAGCAGTGGACTGAACTCCGAGGAGCTTGACAAAGAGGCTTAAAGTCCTCCCTAAGTCCTCAGTCCCTAGGTCGTCTGCATACCCTCTGCCCAGCTCTGGAAAAGACCTGAATGCAAGTTTAGCAGCTATGGTTACACCCCGGCAGACCCCTGCTGCCGCGCTGCTCTTGCATTACCATTTTTTCTCTGGGCTTCTTCAGTCTTATAGCCCAGCAACAGGTTCCTCTGGTGCTCTCATCCTATTTCATAACATGATGAAAGAACCGACAGACATACTGCTGCTGCTACTGAGGGACTCAGGGTTTTTTTTTTCTCCCTCTGGTGTGTGTGTATGAGCACGTACATCTGTATTTGTTACTGCAGTACATGTCTACCAGAACGCAGTCAAAGTCAGGTCCAGTTCTATCCAACAGGGATTTGAAGCTGCTCTTCTTCCTCTCTTTCTCTTTTCCTGTCTTGGCCTTGTCGTGTTTTTCCTTTCGTGTTCGGTAGTTTCCCTTGGCGTAAGGGAAAAGCAGATAACGTAGGGGTGAAGTGTGTTCCTTGGCCCATCACCTTCTCAGTGTAACGGGGGAGTTTGTGACGCAGCTGATTGGAGAGTCGGCCGTGGATATGGACAATAAACCATCACACGTATCCACCTTGTCTGGGGGCTGCTGATCGCCGTGGGGGTTGGCGGAGGGCGATGGGAGGGCGACGGTACCCATGTGCCTACAGACACGTAGAGCCCGAGAGTATGCATGTTCGTGCAGTATATTTGTCGACAGGATGAGTGGGAAAGCGGTGGCTGGCCAGCTTTAAAGAGCTGCAGGCAGTTCTTTTAAATGAAGGAGGTATATGTGCGTGTGCGTACTTTGTGCGTACATGTGTTCTATACTGGACTGGTTCGTACCTGTGTGTATGTGTGTCAGTTCTTTGCGTGTGCATGTGTGGGATGTGGTGTTCAATGTCGGCAGCTGGAAATACTCAAGCTGCTGCAAGGGGAGAGAGAGAGGGAGAAAGAGAGAAAGAGAGAGAGACTGGAAGAGACGGCTGCTAAAGAAAGAGAGGTACCAGCACAGGCTCCCTCTTTACAGGGTCTGAGCTCCGGCAGTGAAGGCCCCTATAGAAAGAAAGCAGGGTCATCTCAATATTGCACACACACACACACACACACACACACACGCGGGCTCGCACCACACATGCTGAAGCAGAACAACACCCGGGCCAGCGTGAGTGCAGCGAGTGCACAGCAGTCCTCCTCAGGAAGCGGGTCTTGTTTAGACTTACAGCTATGTGCGAAGAATATTAAGGAGCAGGACAATGTTGGTAGAGACATCCACACTCCCCCATCAGCCTTTTATGTCTGCTCAGTCTCCCTCCTCACTCACTCAGATACTCCCTTTGTGTAATAATGTAGATGAAAGCGGATTAGGCATACCTGTGCTATGGTCAGCGCTGGGACTCCGTAGGCTTCCACCCCACCATGCCAAAACAGTCAGATGAAAGATTCTGTGGGTTTTCAAACTCACTGCAGGTATTTTGCCATTCCGGCTCCTTCTGGAAGACATTGAAGTTTTTTTTTTTTTTCTAGCTGTCACCTCCTGTTTTTTCCATTTCCAATTTTTTTTCTCTCTTCTGGAGTTGTAATGATGGCCAACTGAGTTGCTCCACCTAGGGGTTGCCAAGGCTGTGATTTTAGCTGTGAAGTGTTAAAAGTTACAGGCCACAGCTGGACTGGGCAGAGTTACAGCTCCCGGGCCGGGGCCACATGTTTGGACTTTTCAAACTTAACAGCAGAGTGAACAGGTGTGTTCGACAAGGTTCGTGTCCATCCTAGAAATATGTGTTTGTGTATCCTCTTTGCACGTGTGTGTGTGTGTGTGTGTGCGTTGTGACCTCTCCGCTCTGTCACACTAAAACCAGGCAGTCAGGATCAGGGCCTCATTTTTCTCTTTCTCTTTTACACAGATCTTTATTGTAATGGACACCTCCAGTTTTGTTCAGGGAAAGACAGGCTAGTACTTTGTGCTTCTCCCTGACAGAAACATCAGTGAATCAACCCGATGAATTCGGTGGGTCATTCCGGAAGATTCTGTTACCTTTCAACAGGCAGAGTGGGCCCCCAGGCTGAGGCCAGAGAGAGGCCATGGAGATGTAGTGAGGCAGAGAGAACACAGGACAGAGTGAAGTGTTGAGGGTGAGGTAAAGAGGGCAATTTTGATCAAATTGTAATAAAATGGTCTTTAAGAAAACAATGAGAGGGGGGGTGGGGGGGGGGTCGAGAGGAAAAACTCGGGTTTTGAGGTATGTGTGGGAACTAAGCTCCTCAGCCCGGTTCATACTGCGGTCTAATCAAAGTCCAGTGACCTGGCAGGTCTGTGGTCCATTATCCCAGCAGTTCTGCATATGAGTCAGAGTGGTAGATGTCTCTCTGATGAGACACAGGTCTCCATGAATACAGCATTTAGGTTTGTGGATTTGGGTATTTAGGTCTTACTGTGGGTCCTGTTAGTTTAAATACCATCATCATAATGTAACCAATCTAACTTCATGAAACTCTGAAACTCACAGAAAATGTTCACCATAATTAGTTGAAAAAGAATAATCTAAAAGATTAACAAGGGATTCCTTTCATTTTTTAATGCAATACTTTAAAAAAGTATTTAGTTTTTTTTTACAAAAAAAAAACTACTAATAACTGAACAGATTAGATAACACCAGTGCTTCTCAGTTATTTTCTGTCCCGCCCCATCAGCGAGGAGAAAACAATTTGCGCCCCCCAACCCATCACCCACTCACCGCCACAACTATAAATAATATCATTTGTTTATAAAATAGTTCTAGGTACACCTCTGCATAACATCGTATCCTTGATAAAATAAAAAAAACAAAAAGAAGGAGAAATTCAACTAAGGATGTGCAATTACACTTTATTGTAGTACGACGGAAAAAAGCAGGTCTCAAACTCAAATAAGTTGAGGGCCACCAACCAGACTACCATTTCATCAAAGGGCCACATCAGCTGTCAGTGTTCAATACAAAAGAAAAAATATGATAGAAAATCAGTTTACCATAGATTCTGTGTAATACAAAGTGAACCCAAAGGAGACTGTGGATCAGGGTTTTAGAACCATAGGATTTGCCATAAAATGAGAAAAATCTATCAAATATTATTATAAATTCAACTTTCACATCAAGGTGGAGGCCGCAAAATATTGTTCAGCGGGCCACAAATAGCCCACGGGCTGCGAGTTTGAGACCCCTGCTCTAGGTCATTGTGATTGTGACCACAAGGTTGAGGTATGTATCTATATAAGTGAATGTGGATCTTTATAGGTGCAAGAGTGTACTCTAGTACATATGTGTACAGTACAAACCAAACTTCTATGATGAACTCTAAAAACACAATTAAAACACACATCTAAAATCCTGTAGTGCACAAAAAATGACTTAAAAATATTGAATCACGGACTTTTTCTGTGATCCTGTATAGTATACTATACTGCAAGTTACTATACTTAAAGTATGTACACAGCTACCTGGGCTTTTTGGCAAAATAGTTATTTTTGCTTATTCAGAAATGAACCCAAGACTGTGTCGTTCAATGTGGCAACTGTACCTTTTTTTTTTTTAAATCAAGAATGCTTCTAAATTCTTTTGCCTCAATCTGACTAAATCATGAAAGATGTGTATGTGCATGACTGGCCTGCCTGCAGTCCAGATCTGACTTTTAATAAAATGTGAGGTGGACCATGGAGAGGAAACTCAGACTGGCTGGAAATTGACAGTAAAAGACCAGTGACTAAATGGTTAGAGCAGATTAGGGATTTGAAAATGGTGTTTCTTTTTGGTTTTGGATGATACACCAGGTAAATAATTTTCTTGTTACAGACCCTGTTACAGACCCTGTTAAAACATGTTTTGAAAAAATCAGCATTTTAGCGAATATACGGCCGTGTGATGTCAACCAGGCTGCGACAGTAAGCCGCCGCAGCAGCTGCGAGCTTCAGCTTGAACCTCTGTTAGCCGTCCATTACATAATGTCTAGATTGAATGGATATTGGACGCCACCACATGTGGGAGAGCCCCATCTGCGGCTACAGGGCTGGTACACACCAATCACACATGAGAGACAAGCCGGAGGACACCTGATATGTTTCTGAAGGCGAGCGAAAGATTTACTCTGGAGGAGGCAGCCGACCTAGCAGAGCTCTGAGCCGTGAGTAGTGAACATCTAAAGGCCCACCTCTTCTGGTGTAATTGAAAGTGCACTCACTGGCCAGCCAGAGAGAATGTGTATATACATCTTGCTTGAGAGATTGTCCCGTGAGAGTGTCTACGGGGCGTTTCATTTTAAGTTGCTATCTCTCACATGGGCAAACTAATCAGAGAGACAGATGAAAGGTGGGGTCCAGAAGAAGGGTCAGCTACTCAGTGATGGCTTCCTCTGATGGCTGGGTGACCCCTCACCTCAGCTAGAGAATCCTGGGTAAGGGAGAAGTCATGTGTGATGATGAAACTCAGAGTACTGCGTCCTCTGGGAGTGATGACTTAACCTGCGCTGCACAATGGCTGTGTACGCACCAAAACGTATTGATACAAGTAATTGTATTTGCTTCAAAGGGCCTGCGTTGCGTTCTCGAGACGAACCTGTATATTTTTACGTAGACGTTTTCTGCCGGTGGAAAACTAAGATGTAATGTAACTTCTAGAGAACGTTGCTGACACAGTTTGGTTGCTCTGGTCTACGAGATGAGTAGCATTATTATTATAGTCCATGCTGAGTTGGTCAAGTCACATCCTCATATTTATTAATGGTGTTAAATAATAACTGGACTGGACATGATATTTTTCTATTAAACGTTCCTGCTCTCATCCATGACAGTTCTTCTTGAAATGAAAGGTCTTCTAGGAAAACCTAATGAAGCGTAGCAGACTTCTTTTTTTTACCTTAGACCTGGCCTGAATCCTCATCAACAAGTTGACAGTTGTTAGCTGACTTAGCTGATAGTTGCGCGAGCGTAGCTCTTGTCGGTATCAGCATATTATGCAAATGCAACTAAATTAAAGACCTAATCTTAAAACTGTGTTCTCCGGAAAAGTCCGTTTTTGAGTAAACCTTACAGCATTGATCCCCAACCCGGTGCCAGGGGACACCTGGTAGCCCCCATAGTCTACCTAAGGCAGTGATTTTTAACCTTCTTTGAGAAGCAAATACAAAATCCTGGAGCACACCACCAACCAAAATTGCATTTTAACACAGTACAAATAATACATATAATTAATGATATAGTCTCTAAATGTATTTATACTCACTTAGTGTGAAACCTGGGCCTGTTTCTATGAACACAAAGTGGATATCCTGGCAGAAATGGTAGAAAGACACACAGGAAGCTCTTCCTCAACAACAGCTCGCAGTCTCTCTCTGTTTTTAGTTTTTATCGCAGTCAAGCTTGAGAAGTTCAGCTCAAATAGATGTGTGGTTGAAACCAGGAGCAATGTTAAAATAGCTTTGCTGGCCTGAATGGGGAACTCCTTGTCAACAGATAAAACAAAAACAAAAACTGTCCATAGGCAGATTTTAGCTTTAATCAACTATGGTAATATTAGGTGATATTAGATCCAAAAAGGCTTTTGGAGTTGAAAGACGTTTCATTCCTCAACTGAGGAACTTCATCAGTTTCTGGTTGATGTCAGAGGGAACTCCAGTAGTTCTACTGCTCTAGTTTGTTAGATCATTTCCCACGGCACACCTGACGATCTCTCACACTGGCACACCGGTTGAGAAACACTGACCTAAGGTCTCCGTTGGGTGTGCTAAAATAAAAAGTCCAAATAGGGTAAAAAAAAAGTTTTTTTAATTGTAAAAAAAAAAAAAATGTTTAATTGTAAAAAAAAATGTTCCCTTGCTTCTGAGCAGAGGTTACACTTACAATGATATTTTATTTGTTATTATTATTACAGTGTTTGGTAGGTCTG
>JAFBJS010004584.1:547811-600020 GCA_016785265.1 Paraplagusia blochii
ATTCCTAGTGTCTCTAGTCCATCCATCATGGCTGGTCTCACAACTGTCCTGTAAACCTTTCCCTTCACCTTAGCTGACTCTCTTCTATCACAAATCAACAGAGCAGTACATCAATCTGTTAAATACATATACTGTGATGGTCTGAGGTCTAGATCGTTACAGCGAATGTATTTTCTGATGAACATGCGTCATCAGTGCGTTATCAACCCAGCAGTCCATCAACACTGGTCTCCATGGATAAGACAACTGTTGGTTAAAAGTGATTTGTGCAACAAAGGAAAAACTCCGTAGCATTTTTGCAATATTCATCCAGAGCAGTATTCACCACTGAGAACATGATCATTTTCATAATTGTTGACTTGCAGTGTGCAGGGGCCACAGAATATTGTTTTATGGACCGCAAATGACCCACGGGCCACATGATACTTTAGATCAATGACCAACATGGCAGCCTACAGGCCTAATCTGGCCTCCAAACCCTGCTACTTGTCATACATATCATTATTAAAGAAACATGATATGACTGTTTTTTTTTATATTATAATTCTTATTCAAGTGTCACTGAGGTGTGTGTCCAGAGAATTTCCGAAATCTTAACCGTTTCCCTGGCAGAGAGTTGACACAACGGTTGCAGACCCCAGAGGGACGTGTTCCAACATGTTGGACTTAAAGAAATCCGACACCTGTTTAAATCATCCACTTTAAAACTTTCTCACTCAACCCACTCAACCGTAGATAAGACACTACTAGATATACTTTCTGTATTTATTTTTTTTATAACTTCTCCAATAGTTTTAGTGACTCTCATTGGTGTGACACTTTCAAGAACTTCACAGTCATATTGTAATGAGGTGAAAACAGCCAGGTGTGTTCAGGAGTGTAAGTACTCTGGGGGAGGAGAGCATTTCCTTTATCATGATAAGTGAAGACACTGGAGGCAGTTGAAGAGCATTGACTAATGGACCAAAACATAGGCCACCATGTCTTCAGGCCACCAGGACGTCCTGAAACTCAATGGATCTACCTGTCTTTGCTTTGTGTCCCGTGTGACCAGCTTATCTTTTCAAGGCTGGAGGCTGAATAATAATCACACAGTTCTCACAAACAATATTTTTTTTTTATTTTGAACATAGTTTATATCTATAAAAGTGACCAAACCAAGGCATTTATGACCAGGCCACAGGGGGCAGCAGTTTCTATGAGTGTCACCCAAATCACATTGGTATATACAGGGAGCCTTCTGAAAAATTCTGGAAAAATAAAAAAATCATGAATTTGTAGACGTTTCAGGCAGATCTTTTTATACTTTGAACTAGACCACTAGGGTAACGACCCAAAGGCCGTTACCATATATATATATATATATATATATATATACACGTATATGTCTTTGATTGACTCAACAAGTATTGTATCTGTGTTATATATGGTATCATTGCTGGTTTTCATTATGTGACATTGCAGAATCATAGAATCATTATAGTTTTTTTCCCTCCCGATAAAGCAGTGCTCAGGTTTCATACAGATGACAAGACAAAGTGAATTATTTGAAATAACAAATAACTTGAGTAAATCTGCATATATATATATATATATATATATATATATATATATACATACATACATATATATATAGACCTTGTGTTATATGTATGTATGTATGTGCATATATATGCATATATATGTATGTATATATATATATATATATATATATATATAACACAAGGTCTAGTATGTAACTAAATATTGGTGTTACAGTTTGGTACATTTGAGTAACGTAAAATAGTTGTGGTTTTCATTCATTCCCTTTCATCTACTTATTTGTTGCTGTGTCACATGGGCAGCAGTCTCCATGACTGCCACCCAAATCACACTGCTCCATACTGTCAGTCTTCCTGTGGGTGGTGAGCCCACTGGAAGTTGTTTGGTTTGGGACAGTGTTATGATCAGAGCACCTCAGTGGCAACCTGGCAGCTGGTGGATTAGAACCTGAAACCTTGCCTTGACCCGAGTCCGCTTCCTTAACTGCTTGCCCACCAGTGTTGATGATCTATATTTTAAATAATTACCAAAAAGCTAATATTGTTTTGTCCAACAAACCATATAAATATATAGATAAAACATCATTCATGTCAGCGTTCTTCACTGCTCTGAGGCATTTACAGATGAAGTGATTCTTCATCTGTCAGAAATGTTATGTTCCCCTATATTGTTTTTTTTTCTTTTTTTTCCATCCTCCTATTCTTTCGTATTTTAATACTCTAACAGATTATTTATGGGCGCGGGTCTGCGCTGCATCATTGAGACCACCTGTTCAGCAGTTAAAATAAGCCGAGCCATCATATAATTCTACTCTCCTGTCTATCTTTAGGCCTCTTCTCCTCCAGTGTAATCAAACAGGAAGACGCGTGTTTCCGGTCTTTGGTTCGGATCGACTGGAAACTACCCATCAATATCAGCCTTCATGCACAGTCCTGAGAAACTTTTTTTTTTTTTTTTTCATCTTTTCCCGTCTGAGTCCCGCTTGCTCAGCATTAAGACCCAAAGAGGAAACAGAGTTTGCCGCGGCTTTGAGCTTCCCCTTGATCTGAACACAAAGGCCTCAGGTTCATGTTGGTTCACGTTTGGTTCTCTTCCCAGCTCAAAGAGCTAATTGTGTTTTAACGGCATCACGGTGTGACGCGGCTACTGACTCATGCATTAGCCATCGTTGTGTTTGATAGAGACGCAAACACAAACTCACACACACACAGTCTGATTGCCCGACGTGGCTCATAACACACCTCAGGCCTTGTAGTGTAGCTGTGGGAACCCGACGATGGCTGTTGTCGTGTTTTGATGGTGGTCGCTGTCATGGATGGTTGGCGTGTTGTTTTGATCCCCGCTGTCAGAGCCCTGTGAGCTCACACACACAGCTGGCCTGGGTGGAGCTGCCTGGGGTACACACGGAGTTGAAGGACGTGGATCTCTGCCAATGCATTTCATACATAGCGCATATCGCACGAGCGCAGCTGAGAATTAGTGACAGGGGACCCGCGCCTCTCACTGCCCACCCCACCATCTGCTCACCTGGGGCAGGGGGCAGTGTGGGGCTAAGTCCCCTCAGAAGCTGAAGTAACAGCCCTGCCCTGAATCGACCTCACAAAGAACACTGAGCATCCTTCTCCTTGTTTTTGTTCTTCATCTAATTATCAACCTTTTTTTTCCTTTCCACGGGAATGAACTCTTTTCCTTTCCCCCTTTTTTCTTCTCTACTCCCTCCTTCCGTTACTTTCTGCTATTCTTTTTTCTTCTCCTTTCGGCTTATCCCATTTTTCAGCGAGTCAACAATTTCCATCTCACCCTGTCCTCCGCATCCTCAACCTCAACTCCAACCACCTACATGTCCTCCCTCACTGCATCCATCAATCTCCTCTTCGTCTCTTACCTGGTAGCTCCATGTCTAGCATTTGTCTGCCAATATAACCACTGTCCCTCCTCTGAACATGTCAAAACCATCTTAATCTTTTTTTTTATTCCATACATTTCCCAAATCTGGAGGGGTTTCACACCTCTGCCAGAGGTGACTTCAAGCGAAGTCCAACCTGACAGACCAAGAGGTCTTCAGACTGCAGAAACTTGTTGCAAAGATGTCGCTTCTGGATGTTTAGTGTGGCCTCCCTTAAACATCAGTGGTGCCAGATAGGCAGGGAAAAGAGCATTTCTCGATGATACGACCATTGTACAACTTCTTATCTTAATTTCAGCTTGTACTGGTTTCTGGTTTAGGAGTTCTGGTCCAGAGTTAGTGGAGCAACACTGGATCAACCTCTGATTTGTATTGTAGTTAATAAAGCTCCATTGCAAAATCTAAAAAAAAATCCATCGTCCTCTTGCCACGTTCTGTGTACAGCTTATCCATCTTTTCCATCCTATTTTCTCATCTTTTCCTCTATATTTCTGCTCCACTTTTCTTTTATCAGTTTTCACTCTAAGTTCATCTCTTCCCCGTAACTTCTCTCTCTTTGCTCCATCTTTCTATTCTTCTCTTTGCCTTATCTCCTTCATTGATTTGTCTTCTTTCATTGCGTTACTTGGTATATTAAATTATCTTGTTTTTCACATCTTATTCCTTTCCTTTTCCCTCTTGTTTCTACTCCACTCCTATCATTCCCTTCATTCGTTCTCATACTCTCTTCTCTTGCCCTCTTGTCATATCATCCCCTCGTCAGTTTTGATGACAGCAGTGAACAGTCATCAAACTGGCTTCGTCCTAGCGTCATCCCGACGATGACTGGCCTTTAACAGCAGCAGAGAGGGAGATCATCATTTTCTTCACACTGTCTAATTTTGTTCTTGCTCGAAGGCGACCCGCCGGGCCAGCAAAGGTTAGCCGTCCGTGTACGCCTGGAGAATGTGTGTCACTGTGTGGCCGTCTGTCTCAGTGGAGGTTACAGGTCTCCGAGTGGTTATAATTAGAAACTTCCGTGCAGCTTTTTAGAAAAATAGTCAGTTTCCCCTCGCTTGTTTTCCTTTCACCATTTATCTCTCTTTCCCAGTGACACGATCAGGGAGTTAACCACCAAGTCCATCTTTGTGTCTCAACATGCCCTCGTTTTTCTCTGCTGGCGTAAATCTCACATCCTGCTCCCCCGTCCGCCAAATTAAACACTGGGACTGGGCAGAGCAGACGGAGGGGAATCCCTGGAAGCAGGAGCTTTAAGTTTCCCAGATCGACGCTCATTCCTCAAATGTAGAAATACGAAACAAGAGAGATTGAACAACTGCCTGGTTATCGTTTAAAAGTCTCAAACGACTTAAAATCAGGTTTCTCCTCAAAGTCACATCATGAGAAAGTCCAACATGTTTTAGTCATTTGGTTTAGTCACCAGATTTGTGCCAGGTGTTGACATGTAGCTCAGAGTCTGACCGTTTAACACATCATACTTGTAATCGCTGGGACATGAAGGTGCAGATTATCAGGTCACTCCCTGTGACATAAAAGCCGTGGTATATATAGAAATCACAGTTATTAGCCGAGAGCCGCTGACAGAAAACTCAGAGCGAACTCTCTGGGGCCTTTCATCCTCCCACAGTCGGTATAAATAATAGCAGTTAGCAAACATATAGTGTTGCATCCATCTTCTCTCTGCCGCCGCTGACACGTTTCCTCCTCAGCGGCTGTCACGGAGCACTTAACATACACTTTCCTACGTACGAGAGTGCGTGCGCGGCATCACTCGGCTGAGCAACAAGTTGAGACGGCAGTCGGCGCAGAGGAAACAGTTCAACAGTTCCAGAGCGACATTCAGACGCCCACTGATCCGGGCACGGATGTTTTCACTTCTATGCTTCGTGTTAATTAAACATTTTAATCAGGGACGTCAGTATTGATCCTAATCTGAGGACTAAGGAGGGGGTTAGTGTTAACTATACCATGCTGATTACTGCCCTCCCCCAGAGCTGTCACTCAGTCTCCCTGTGATTCCGTCAACTCACCCTCCTGCCGCCGTCACCAAGGCAAAAAACAATGAGCAGCAGCCACCACGGACTTACAATTAATCTCTTGTCGGGTTGTATTGACACGTCCACTATTTGATTAAATAATTACCTGGCGACCATAAGCCCCAGTGATTGAGTCATAATCCCAAATAAGATGTAACCAACTTCACTGCGATTAGATCATCGTTTGCTCACCATCTCCCTTCCGCCCTCCCTCCACCCCCTCATCTGTTAATGCTCCAATTCGGTGACAGCAGTTTTGGGTTCCGGGTGCTAATGGAGCCTGGTAACAGGTTCTCATTTGACTGCTGGTACAGTAAGATGGAGTGCGAGCGCAGGTACAGACACGTGCACTGGCACATATGCCAGTGTGCTATGCAAATACATTCACAGGCGTGTCGGCACATTCTGACAAGATCGGTTCCTCATATAATAGTGCTCAGTTCCACCCGCCTCTCGCACACGCAGGGCAGACACCAGAACTGCGATGCACCTGCCCACCCCACGAGCGGCCTGGCATCTGTCACACCAGGGTCACGCACACACAGACACACAAACAAGCACAGGGAAACACAAACACCCACACACACACCGCCGTCGCCCTGTTGTCTGCAGCCGGCATAGCCTTTTGACCCTTTGACAGGTACACAGCAAATCTCAAAGTGAGGAGAAGAGCCTCGGAGCAGGTTTGCGAGTCAGAGTGGTGCCCTCTCCATAGGTAGCTGTCGAACTCCTCAGGGCTCCAGGGGGACGGAGCTGCCTCTCCCAGGAAGCCATAACTCTGCGTTCGGGAAGTGAGGTGTGTCTAGCATGTTATCTACATCTGTCTGGGAGAGAGGCAGGAGGACAAGAGGTCAGACAAGAATGGGACCACTTATATCATGTATTATGTATGATGCGTGGTGTGCGTTTGAATATTTACATGTGTCCAAAGGTGATGCAAATAGAGAGTAAAAATGAGAAGTTCAGTCAGCAGTGTTTCTTCTTTGTCAACAAAGACTCTGTAGAAACGTTTCGACGTGATGCAATTCCAAGGCTGAGCCCGAAACACCTAGAGTCGGATCATCTATTGATCAGAGCTGCATCTGTCTTTATAAAAAAAATAAACCAATTTCGAATGAGCAATGAAGACACTGGTGCTTTAGACCTGACTTTGTCTTCAAAACTTTCCTTGCTGACCCCAAACCTTTTTTATTGCATTATCCACGCAAACAAAACTATTTATAGATGGATGGATGGATGGATGGATGGATAGATGGATAGATAGACAGATAGATAGATAGATAGATAGATAGATAGATAGATAGATAGATAGATAGATAGATAGATAGATAGATCCACACAACTTCCAATAGTCTCACCGCCCACAGGAATGCTCATGATATGGTGCTGTGTGATTTGGGTGACAGTCGTGGAGACTGTACTATCCTGTAATGCATAAAAAGATGAAGAAAAAAATATTCATTTGACAAGAAGCCTCAAAGAGGAAAAGATAAAATGTATGAAATATACTTTTTTCTTCTACTTTAAAAATGTATCAAGTGGGCCAAACAGAAACGGGCTACTCCTGGCCCACGGGCCATGTGTTTGATGCTCCTGCTTCAGACACTGGAGTTACTTTGAAAAATGTCGGTTACTTTCAGTGCAGTAATTTCCTCCTTCTTGTGATTTCCTTTGCTCACAGCTGTGACCTTCAAACGTGGACATCGATTTTAACTTCTTCCTCATTTACTGACAGTTACTTAAAAAAAAAAAAAAAAATCCCCGCCGGTCCAGTCCACATTGACGACCTCTTGAAATAACACGTATGAGGAATATAAATGATTGGCCCCTGTAAAGATACGTTAAAAGCTTGTGACCTGATCCATGTGAACTGATAGAAGACTCTCAGGCATATAATTAAAAGGTACTTTCTAATTTCTGGGAGAGTAAATTAGTCACCCGGCTCCATTGTTAAACCGTGGCTGGTGGCACGTAGCCCGGGGAGATGGATTGAATGGATCAGAGAGGGCTGGACACCCGTTGGATAATTTTGACAATGGCGTTTTAGGGGGGGTATCATCCATCACTCAAGAGCTTACATGAAAGTTTTGACAGGTAGAGGTCATGGCAATGTGGCAGAAGCCAACAGAGATGGATGCCTTTAATTTGGGTAATGAAGAGTTAAACATCTTGGGAGCGCAAGACGAGCATTAAATGGAAGAGCCGGCCCGCTATTAAAAGAAAGCCTTATTTAATTCCTCCAACCCTAATGAAAGACATGGAAACACAATCCTTGATTGACAATGAGGCCTTGGCTGTAATTCCCTGCAGACAGTTCACTGCGCTTCCCTCCCTTGTTAATCTCAAATATAATGACTTGCAAAACTAAGGTTAAATGTGGCAGCGTGAATTCATTACCGCTAATACATTAGACCATACCATGATTTACAGTGTGCTCTGGCTCTTATTTTCATTAACGGTGAATGGCTTTGATTGAGCAGAGATTCTTTTGGCTCGCTCGTCTTCATCATCAATCTCACTGGCTTGATCGTTGTCCCCCTTTGTATCTGACCTCCGCACTTCAGAATGGGGCGAAGAATGGGAAATATGTCGGAGCAGACAACACGGAGTTAAAATAATAAAAAAAAAACACTGTTCTGCATTTTCCATGTGAGAACAAGACCCCTTCTTATCACCTCCATAGAAATTATATTCATCCCCAGCTGTCATTCAACTTCATCCTTGACCCTGGTCTTATTGTTGCCGGCTTAATGGTGGCGCTTCCCGGGCGATAACAGTTATTGCGGCACAGTCTACCTGTGAAAACCCGCGAAGGCTATCTCCTACTAAAACACCAGGGACCCTATCTGCATACTGAGGTGATAGTTACATGGACATTCAAAATGCATGTGCCTCTATTATTCATTAACCAAAAGAGAGCTTTTCCAAATGCATGTTTCCTGCCGGGGTATCATTTCGACGTACACTGAATATAGTTAAACCAACAGACCGCAGTTTGGACAACTCTCGTATGGATATTCGAAGTAATTCTAAGCACCTGCCAGTCGCCTGGTTTGCCTTGTTGAATATTGCATGTATGTATTGACTTCCTGTATCAACATTGGCATCAAAAAATGAAAAAATCCTATGTGCCATGTGGCTGTAGCTCGCATGGCTGTGGTGCATAAATGTGACAAATTGTAATAGTTCACTTACTAGAGGCTGCGGCTGTAGCTGCTACAGTGAGTGACAGGAAGGTTATGGGCTCCTAATGACAGGGTTTTAAAGCTGCAGCTCCTGCTAATTGGGGTGATGTGTCCATCCTGTGTCCCCCCAAGACATGTCTAGCTACCAGGGATTAGCCATGATTAAAGCACTGGTCATCCTAGTGCTTTAGGACCTTTCAGAGTATTTATCCGCAATGGTCAGATTACCCCAGTGATTGACAGATAGAGATCACAGAGGTTGAGATATATGGAGACGCTGGGTTTGAAGCCAATTATATACACCTTTGATAGTGAGACGCAGCGAATCATATACTGTACTGTATGTCACCAGACGTCTCAGAGATGGGATGGAGCAGAGTACGCTGCCGACAGAAAGCCAATGGCAAAATTGTATGCAATCTGCCTGTTATATGAATGCACTTCTAAAATGATGCCTCAGGACGTGTCCTACTTCTTGTTGAAAGGAAAAGTGAAGGAAGCGCCTGAACATAACACAGATTCAGATGGTACAACTGAACACTTGTGATGTTTCCCCCAATTAAAAAGACACTAAATTTGTCCGACTTGCATCTGAGGTAAACTGCAGACTCTCTGTCATGTTGCCAGATCAGAAACAAACAGCTACCATATGTTGCGGCAAAATCATCTTATATTGACACAAAGTGTCCTATGTAGTTAAACGGCTTGAATAAGAAAAACTAACACTAACAAGGCACAGTTAAAACATAAAGATGTTCTTATTTCTAAGAACTGCTATAACCTAAAGAATTCGAAGCATTTTTGACTGAAAATAAACATTAAATTAGAAATTGTCCTTCACAATAACAAAGGTTGCGCAAACTGAACCATTGAGAATTACGTTTGATAAATAGTCAAGAATTCGATAAAAAATATTATTTATTCAAGAATAACAATTCAATAATTTGAATAAATAATATTTATGAATGATTTACACTCTTTCCCTAATCATAATGTGGATGTCTCTTAAGATCAGACAACTCTCATAGGATGACAAGTGGACCACCTTAAGTTCAAACTACAATACAGCACATAAGTACACCTAGCCCACTTAGCTTAAAGAGTGATAACATTATAATCTGTGACATAAAAACATCAGGAGTATCTGACCTACTTTTGGGACCCATAATGGAAAGCAAAAACTTCTCAAAAACACATATCAGAATGGTAATGAATGTAGAACAGTCCAGCATATGGACTAGAAAAGTGGTCCCCAACCACTGGGCCGGGGACCGATACCGGTCTGTGGGTGAATTGGTGCCGGGCTGCAGAGACAACAATACAATGGCTGGGATTCCATCATCAATAATGCAACTATATTGATAAGGAAATATTTAACTGGTCCATGGTGCAAAAAAGGTTGGGGGACACTGGACTAGAGAATGTTCCATATAAAGTGGATGAGTAATTCATCTTCTCTGTTCACTTACTAGTTACCATGTGAAAATTAAACCATGTAAATGCTGTACATTGAGATGTTGAGACTTTCTTAATACATTTACAGGAGTTAGCGAAGTAGCTCCGAAAACCCTCACGTTGAGGTAAATGTAAACCGTGGACCAGCTGTATGAGTTCTTTTCTAAAAGATTTTTAATGTGTATTGTAACAGAGTAACGAACCACACTTGGGTGCGTAGGGTTCCTGGTTCAAATCCAGCAGCTACCAGGTTGACACTGTAGGGCTTTAAGCAAAGTGATGGGTTTAGTGATGGGTTAAATACAGAGGTCACATTTCATTGTGTGCAGTGGTGTGAATCACAATGACAAGGAGTTTGCTTTTCTTCCTTTCTTTATAAAGTCCCCAAATTGTCCTTAATTTGTCCTTTCTATGAGTCGTTTTCACAGTGTAGCAGTTAGCACCGCTGCCTCCAAAACGGGTTAGCAACCCTGTTTAAGAGGCAGGGAGTCCTGGGTTCAATTCCCAGAAGAACCACAAGATTGGCACTTGTCAGGGGCAGCTGGTAGACTCAAACCGAGCTTTTCAGACACAAGTCCGGTTAATTATCCTCTAGACCAGAGGAATACTCTGTGGCTTCATGTTAGCATTTGTAAGAAAAAGCAAGATTTAGCCAAAATTCAACAGCCTTTGAAAACTAGCTGAAATGAACATAATAAAGAGTCGCTCTGCCAACCATGTAAAGATGAAGCATGAATATTTATTAGATGCAGATTTTTTATTAGTTCTTTGCAGCAGTGAAACTCAGGGCCCCAACTGTGAGACCTCTCAGGTCATTAAAGCTACTTAACACGACCGCGGTCAAAGTAAACACATATCTGGGGGAGAAAGTAGTGACTCACATTAAAGCCACCGTTTCTGTTAGTCTGGCTCGGGGATGATCAAGAGCCCGACTCTCTTCTCTTGTTAGCCCATGCCTGTAGCGCAGGGAGCTCTCGTGTGTTTTCATTTTGTGGAGACAGCTCTGAACGTGAAGGCAGCAGAGAAACTCTACCTTGTTAGAATAAATTGTCATCTGCACCTGACAGACACTTGTAATGAGATTAGTGTGGCCGCGTATCAAAGAGGAAATGTTGGAAATAAGAGAAGAGCTAATCCCACTCACCTGACTAAATTCCTTCTCACGCCAGTATTTCCAAACTTTGCGTTGCGGTTCATTATCTTGGTTGACTGGAATGTTTCACCTTAAGAGTCAGAAGCTGTAATCTTGACACTTTAAAGACCCCCGGGGGGGGCTAAAACACAAAGACAAAGTTATTTGATTTGAGCTTACCTAAAAGATGATAAGGCCATGTTTCACTGGTACACGCGAATCTGCCTGGGTTTTCTCAGTCACATGACGAGCGGCGGTTGGACGGGTTGTCAGCTTGAATCGTGCGACTCGAGTTGTGCAGTGTACATGTGATTTTAGTTTTGTTTGAAACCCAGCCTTCTCAACACAGCCATGCCACATTGCACATACAGTAGATATGGAAGAAAAAACTGGTTAAAAACAGGGGACAGCGTGGTAGAACTGACCATAACCAGACTGACCACGTCTGTCAAGACATTTGCTTGTCCATACGCGTCGTCGTCACCTTTTCTTTTCCGTGTCTGAGCCCGGAATGACACAATTTGTCAGGGAAATGAGTTTGTTTGCTGAGCGTTATTCTCACTGAGTCTCAGAGACAAACTGTGAGCATCTTCGCGTCTCCCACACCTGTATTATTCTGTTAACGTCCATTAATTCTAGGGTGTCAAATATATCTTTCACAAGCATTTTTGTTTGCATATTTTAACAGCGACACTCAACTAAACACACCAGCAACAGCCACAAACCTCTGAGCCACCTGTTGGAAATTATGTAAAATTTGGCTTTAAGGGACCCAAAAGTATGTCATTTACATACAATATAAATGCGATTTAATCAGAATGTGTGAAAAGTGTAGAAAAAGTTTGCATGAATAACAAAGCATTTTATTAGTTTTGTTAATTTTATGATTTTCATTTAAAACGTATCAGAAGAATTTTAATGTTATCAATTTGTATATTATCAGCAAACTATTGGAAGTTTATATTTTGAAATTATAAAAATATTTTATTTTGAAATTACAAAAATGGTATCTACATCTTTTCCTGCTAACATTTGGTTACTTCCTATTGCACCTGACATAACTTTTCTGATTTTTTTCTTCGACAGTGATCAGTGGGTGTCGCTGACTGGCAGTGTGAGTTACAAGGCTGTGATTGTTCAGTTTTGCTGCACTTGAACATCCACTTTCCTCTAAATGGGATCACAAATGACCCCAAAATAATAAAAACATTTCTCAAATGTACATAGATTATATTTATCTAGTAAGTAAAAATACTTTGACACCTTAGACTAACACGTTAGAACAAATATTCTTCCAATTGCAGTGGAACACAGTAGCCTATATGCAACAGGAGCGTTCAAATGCTCCCATTTTAATCACTTCTACACAAATCCTGACTTATACCGTGCCGTAGAACTAATACTTTTCATCCCTGAAGGTTGAGTAAAGCCAAACAGACCTTTGCATTAAAACATGCACGAATATATCCTTTCTGATAAGAACACAGCTTAAGAATATTTATATTTGGCATACATTGATGATTTTTTTTTCTTGGTATTGCATACACAATTTACCCCATCTCTAATCTTCCAGAAGCCCGCTCTTAACCCAAAGTCACAGAAGAGCCCTGTGTTAAAGCTTAGTTAGTGAGTGGCTGTGGTTTGACACACTCATTACCAAATCTTCTACTATTGATTTACAGATAGTTGCTAAACACTCCACCTTGCACACAGCTTAGCCCTTCCATATCCCCAAGTCTCCTCCAATAACCTTTACTGTTAAGATAGCGATAGCTCCTGGAGCACACGGAGGGATGTGCGGGATTTGCAAAAGAGGACATTTATGAAAATCTTTTTTGATGCCTGTCTCAGAAATTCTTAGGAGACATGAAGGAAAGGGCAGCCAGTCGGTGTGTACAGAGGACATACTGACTCTGTGATATGGATGGAATGCTGCGGAAAAATACCAGTCTATATGTGCATATGTAATGCAAATATATATAAAAAAAAAAAGAAAAAATAATAAAGTCAAGGGATTCTTTTGAAGTGCTCTACATTTTTTTCACAGCGCCATTTGGTCCCTGGAAAAACACACACTCGGAACGTAAATATGTTTGAGACAAACTTCAGCCAGAACGTGACGGTCGGTATTGAAATGACCTTCACTTTAGACTTCAAATATTTAAAGCAGTTTTAAATCTACATACGAGTCAATGCGCTCGCGAACACTGGTTCTTATTATTATGCCGATGTGAAGTGTGGAGTGGAGTGGGGATTAAAGGCAAAAGGACGTTGTATCTGATTTTCAGCGTCGCAAGAGTTGGCTCAACAACTAAAGCACAGTCTTGTTTTCATTCCGGCCCATATGATTATGATTATGTTTACAAGGATGTGCAGTGTTTGTGTCTATCGTCATGCATGGATTGAGAGAGGGAGAAGCCGTTGCATGGATCGTCTCTTTAAAATGCTGGACTTATCTGTGAGAAGGTTTGGAGGGTTTGACGCAGCTCACCTCAGTTTTGGGTGGTTATTTGTCACAATATGTGGTTTTGAAGGATTGATTTTCTCCCTCCCACTGCATTGATGAAACCCCTGCTAGGAGCTCCTCTGGGAATTCATCTCGGGCTGATAACTTTGAGCTATCTTATCTGCTCACTGTTCAAACAAGAGTGAATGCTCAGATTTACTTCGGGTGTTTGTCTCCCGGCTGGTCCATTTCATCCTGTTTTTGTTTTCAAGGTTAAAGCCTGATTGATGCAGCTGATTTTCCTTGACGTTGTATGTGTTCCGATGGTCGAGACTGCGTTGTACGTTTTTGAAGGAGAAATAAACAATTAGAAAGCATGGCGGTGATGAGTTTGTCAAAGATATCTGAAAATAAAGCTCCAGCAGTTGGAGGAGATTAAGTATCAATAGAAAAAATGACAGTAGTATACGTTAAAGTAGGTTGGTCAATTTTTGCCACCTTTATTTACCTGGTGATGAAAACAAAAACTTTACAGCACGCTAATACATTAGTGCGACAAAACTCAGTTCTCTGACTTATTTCACAACTAAGCCAATTATCTAATAAATGTGCTAGTAGTTAACAGGTTTTAACAAAAGATACATACTCTAGCTGTAAAAAAATAAAGTGTTTTACAAAAAACCAAATCAAAATACAAACATGTCTCTATTTCACAAAGATATATATAGTTTGATTTTTGTGACCGTGGTCATTTTTTTTGGCTTCGTTCCTGGTCTGCCTGCGGTCCAGATCTATTTCTTTTAAAATTAATGAAAATACAAACCTTTTTTTTTGCATGACAATTACGGGAATCAACATAACATCCAACTAACTGGTGTCTAGACAGATTGGTGTCTAGAGATTGAATAAAATGTAACTCGTAGCTTCCGTCCTGTCTACAGGTATAAACTAGTTCATCTTCAGTCAGCAGTGAAAGTATTTATTTCCCCCTGTGCCGGAGATAAAAGTTCACGGCCATTACCAAATTACAGACAACAGCTTTATTGCTTTTTTAGTGAGGCATTACTTTCTGGAAATTGGGGCTTTGCATATAGTTCACGGTAATCAATAAAATAAATGCCGGATACCCATCAAGAGAAAACTAAAGTGTACAGTCACTGCCTTTAATGCTGGGCCGTTCTGCCTACTAATTATAAAGCCTTAAAGACCTAACACAATGCTGCCGGAGATTTGTCCACAGGCCATGGATTCTCAATTTGTCATGCTGCTTTGAACTGTCACCATTCGACTGGTGGTGCAAAGATCATAAACCAGTAAAACTTCAGAGCACAGGATGCATCTGAGGGTGACTAAGCACAGTGGAGGCCCCTCACAAGTCTCTCCACAGACTGGCTTGTAGTCAACACTATCTTATCTGGAGAAGAGGAAGAGGGGGGGCAGGTCTGGGCCGGTCGACAAGGAAGCGGAGCAGCGCGGCCTCACTGGGAAAAAGTCCCAGACTTCTTAGAAAATCCAGCGCTGGTGGGTTGAACGTGATCAACAGATCAATTTGGCCTGAGTCTAATGAGTTATTTGACTACAGCCGCAAAAATTCTAATGATTAACCAGCAACACGCTCGGTCTGTGAACAAGTTGTTTTGATTTCCAATGGTAACACAGTTAATTCTTCATCTATCGCTTATTAAGGTAGTAATAATAACTCAGCGTTAGATGATCACGCATTAGGGTCCCACGATTGTTGCAGTCAAACTTCCCCTCGCTGCTGTTGCTGCTGCTGTTGCCGTTGCTGCTGCTGTTGTCTTCATGAGTGCGGGAGAGAGCAAGACCTGACCTGCAGCCATACAATCCATCAGCATTAGTCCTACACAGTCTCCAGACTAAACACACTCTCATTTCAGTGGCTGTGAGTGCCCAGAGGGCTCGGCCTCCACACAAGTTTATTAACACAACACACAGTGTACAATACAATCGTGGCCGGGCTGGACTCTTACAATAAACAACGCTTCACCGCTCCCCGTATATAATTAAAGGATTCAGACAACCGCTGCACATGAGCGGGAATGACATGGCAATATGATTACTGTAGAACACACTGTACCCTGTGAGGCAGAGTTTCTCCGGGATGATGTCATCTCCTTCAGGCTACAATGGATTTTTGCTGCTGCTCTGTGGCCTTGTGTCTGTGGAGCAGAGAGAGAGGGAAAAGGACAGACTGGAACAGGATAGATAGATAGATAGATAGATAGATAGATAGATAGATAGATAGATAGATAGGTAGATAGATAGATAGATAGATAGATAGATAGGTAGGTAGGTATGTAGGTAGGTAGGTAGGTAGATAGACAGACAGACAGACAGACAGACAGACAGACAGACAGACAGACAGACAGACACTTTATCAACTTGGTATAAAACAGTAGTGATCCAACATCAGTACAAAACAAACAGCTGCAGTGTAGCTGCCACACTCCACTAAAACATCATATCATAAAGGACTGCTCCTTATAGATAGATATATAAATGTCTTTGTGATGACATCAAAAGTTAAAAAAAAAAAAGTTTAGATTACAATAGACGAGAATGGAAATGTACAGAAAAGTCTTAACTGTTATTACAATCACTGTTGTTCTGTTCCAAATGCAATGGATCTTTTTGCAATCAAAAATCCACAATCTCTACCTATGCCTCTTTCATGCACCACACTAACTCAGTAGTAGAATAGCAAAGAGCAGTTAAACATAGAACATAATTCAAAAGGTGGTGTAGAACAGGAAAATATAAATGCTTCCCATGTATTCTGCAACCTGCCAACCTATTCATCTGCTTGGCAACTCGTTCCCAAGCAGAATCTGCTTCTATGTTCTACGTCAGAACGATGGAAGAAGATGATTTCTAACATCCTGTACGTCAATCCTATACAATACAATAATCCTGTACAAAAGAAAAAAAATATTAACAAAAATGTATGTCCTACCAAAGTGTATACTCATGATGTTACTTATGACTACATATCAACGTGTCACAGTCTCACCATTTGGTAAAATAATATATTTTGTTTTGACCTCAGCTGCAGCAACATATTTCAATGTTTAATTAATGATTCCTTGACATTTGGTCATCTTGTGTTTTCTTCTTGTGCTTTTTATATGTCGTAGTGCGAATAGATAGTTTCTTTTTTACTTTTTTTTTACTTTACTTACTAGACAATAAACAAAAAAAAACTGTTTTTTTACTTATTCGGTGTAATTATATTGTTAGTCCCTAAGGACATAGTTCTGATGTGTAATAGCTTTGTCAAACCTCAGTGGACTACACCTTCAAATTCAGTTTGCACGTTTTCATGAGGACAGGGTTGTTGCATACAGTTGCGTACACTAAGTAGGTGAAGCTGTGGCCTCTAATTGTATTTGTGCCCCCCAATCCTACCCCTCCTCCAGACATACATTCCTCCACAGTGCTCAAGCATTGGCTGTTTACATTCATGACGAGATACTCTACTCTCAAGTATCTGCTAAGCATCAGGCCTTGAAAGACATAGACCACATCAAGGAGGTCAACAAAGAACCTGACACCCTGCAGATGCATTTGCATTGAGTTGAAAATGTGGAGGAAAATACAAGGTATGAAACGGCCTTGGTGGCACCAAACACTTGGTGGTAAAACAACACTGTCCAAACAGCTACGAGATCCTCTGCATTGCTCCAACTCTTCCATCCTGAAGTGAGGGGAAGACGGAAGATCGTGATCTTTGTGGAATGAGACCAAATTGACAGATGGCCAGAAAAAAAAAAAAAAAGAGTTATGTCGCAGCTGACTTTGCTCATTTTAGCATCATCTCACATGTTAAGACATGGAAATGGTTTGCAGAAACTGGCAGCAAGCGCACCAACTGTAAATCTTTCGATATATCAGGCCATATTACGTTTCAGCCAGACCCTCAGCTCAGATACTGAGGACTTTAGGTCTGTGTGGAAATAGACCCGGGCGGATTTACCTTGTACTTTAGGCAGAGTGAAGGCAGTAGTGACATAAATTACATGCGGCACACTAGATTACCATGAAGTGACTGCACTGTATGGTCTGCCATTCACTGTGCGGCAATAAACATTGTAACCCGAGTACACAGGACACTCAAGAATGTGTCTGTCAAGTGAAAAGTTAATTTGCGTTTTCATGTGCTACCAAAACACCTCCTCCCTCTCTTGTTCCTCACCCTCGTTGCCCCCCCACCCCCAGAGCCCTCTGCCCCCCTCTGGCCATTGTGAAACCATCAGATAGTGGCTTCCAGAAGTCCACACCTGTCTTGGGGCTATGCAGAGGAGATGGATCCATGCATTTTGAGCATCAGATAGCCTCTAGCCAGGGTTAGTATTGATCTAACGCTTCACTGGCCCTTTGTGAGAGCGGCAGCTGCTTTGGGGGCTTTTAGATAAGCAATGCAAGGGGAATTGTTTCTCCTGAAATGCTCTTTCAATGTTTGTGCATGAAAACCATCACTTAATTCAACACTCCATCGCTCTGGAATAAAATGTCCTCCCCCTTGACATGAAAAGCAGCAAATAAGCAATAAGCATTAAAACATCTGCCTTTAGGGTATTGGGGAAGAAGGAAGGGGAATGGCTTCAGGAATCACACGGTGATAATGCAGCTCTCTGGATTTTCACTGTTTAATCATATGTAATCTCTAGAGTGAAAATGAAATGAGAACACAACATGTTTCACCATCCCACCACTCTCCCTCCCTCTGCCTCTCTCTCTATGATCACCAGTCAGTGAATGAGGCAGTTGGATGGGTGGGTGGGAGGCGTGAGGAGTGGGCGTGTGCATGTGGGTAATGCTGGTGCGTCTGTGTGAGGCAGGCATGGCGATGAGACCCTCCCTAAGATGACTCATAGGCTGTATGGGCTGACACCAGCACCTCATTCACAGCCAATAATGAGCCATGCTAATGAGCAGGACAACCACCCTGCATGCTCATCATTAAGCACTCCTGTGATTCATGTCCAGCATTAAACCATCATATGAAGAGATAAGGTTGGCTGAAGCTGGCCACCGCCAGATATGAACAGACAAGGGATGAAATCGGGTGAAAAACAGTCTCGTTCAGAACCACACTGCGGGAAACGCAATCACTTAATGAAATTTGAATAAAATAATAATAAATCAATTTTCTGATGTCATCAGGCCAGGATATGCACTTGTGATGTCATTTAGTATTTTTTTTTACATTTATATAAGACTTGTTTTTGTCCTTAAAGAGGCAGAGACTGAAATGTGCATTGAAAAAAAAAAATCTTCTTTACGTAACACAACACAAACATTTAATGCAAAATATCCTTCCCTACCAAATCTGCAGCCATCAGCAGATCAGATGGGCCTTAAATGAATCATCAGAAAAAACAGATGCTGACAGTAAAACATGCATGTGCATGTGCCAACCTCTAGAGACTCCTGGTCCGGCACATATATCTGATAAGGCTTAATCAGCACAGGGTGGTCATGATAAAGCATTTCAGCCCTATCTCTGCCTGAGAGAGAGAGAGGGAGGGAGGGAGACTCACTCTGGCCTGCTCCTTTCCTCCGAGGACAGAGAGCCAGAGCCCCCTCCTCTATCTCCCAACGATTCCCGTCCTCACACTGCCTCCATGTCCTCACTCCTCTCCGTTTTCTCCCTATATGCCCCCCATTTTCCATTTCTGCTCGTCCTTCTCCTACACTCTGTATCAGACACTTCCCCAGCTGGGGAAAATAAGGTGGCCGGGTGGGGGGAGGGATTCAAAAGGGTAAGTGATTGCCCTCTAGGGGACGAAGCAGAGAGAGAAAAGCAGGACACCTTATCGCCCCAGCCTCCAATAGCACGGCTGGCTACCACCCAGACCCAGCAGGGGAGGAGGGCGTGGGGAAGGAGGGGTGCAGCAGACGCCGGGCTCCGTGCGCACACTGCCTCTTGACACAGCAAACTCAGAGGGGAGCAGCACGACCGTGGTTGGCCGGTGTGGACAATGTCATCTGAATAAGTGTTATTGCCCAGGCTGCATGTGGTACTACACTATCAGCATCAATACAGGCAGATAGAGTAGAGTGGACTGTCATTGAGTCAACATCAGGTTGGAAAAAGAATCTGCGCATATGTGAATATATATCTGCACACAAACGAATATAAGCCAACATAAAATCTAATATTATATAACTGTACCATTGTTGACCTATTTAACATCACAGTGAACTATATATTTCTATATATGTATATATAAAGAGTTATATAAATAGTTATATATAAATAACTTATTTATTTAAATACATGCATACATGTAATGCTGGGATCCCCCAAAATGCATAACAAATATATGTCATATGCTCACATATAGATATATTTGTATATTTGAGGGTATGTGTATAATTGTATAAATTTCATTTTTGTTCATACTAACCTTTATATGGTTTTTGAACGATTATATATACATTTAATTTATATATTTACATATTAAATATATGTATGAACCTATATATATTAGATTCATGCACATATATTAATGCCGCGCTGCCCAAAAAGGTATGACATATGCATATGCTAACATATATATTTGTTTGTCTTGAAGGGCTGTGTGTATAATTGTATTAATTCCATTTTTGTTCTAACTAACCTGTATATGGTTTTTGAATGATTATATATATGTCGGTGTGTGTATGTAAATATAGATATGTAAATAAAATTATATATATATTAAATATATATAAACCTACATATAAAAATTTATCTAGATTCATGCATATATATAATGACGGGCTGTCCAAAAAAAAGTATGACATATATATGTTGACATATATATTTGTGTGTATTGAAGGGGTGTGTGTGTGTGCATATAAAACCAGTAGCCAGTGTTTGTGTGTGTTTCTTTGAAGTGATAACACAGCAGTCTGAGGGAAGCTGCTGCAGGAGTATTTTGGAAGCTCTCTCACTATAAACAAGCCCTCTGAGGCAAATTGTACTACTGACCTATTTCCTTCATTCAAAATGGAAGCAGGAAATACGCGAGGAAACAGCCTGTGCCACGGGGAAGCCGGCGTGTAGTGGCTGGGTCTCGGGGAGATGAACGATAAACGCATGAGCTTCAAGTGAACTTAATGATAACACACTGGCTCCTTCGGTAAAGACATGACCAGCTGCTGAAACGTATCTCACTACAGCAACGAGTCAGGCACAGAGTCAGCCAGGCGGGCGGGCGGGCGGGCAGCCGCGGGGGGGGGGGGGGGGGGGGCAGCCGCTCTGGTGCATCCGTGCGCCTGGAACAGTGTCCAAGCGCCACCTTCAGTATCCAGCCTTAGGTAGTGAAGTGAAGGGAGGGGGGAAAAAAATCACAACGCGTGTACGTTTTCACTCCAGACTTAATGATAACACACTGGCTCCTTCGGTAAAGACATGACCAGCTGCTGAAACGTATCTCACTACAGCAACGAGTCAGGCACAGAGTCAGCCAGGCGGGCGGGCGGGCGGGCAGCCGCTCTGGTGCATCCGTGCGCCTGGAACAGTGTCCAAGCGCCACCTTCAGTATCCAGCCTTAGGTAGTGAAGTGAAGGGAGGGGGGAAAAAAATCACAACGCGTGTACGTTTTCACTCCAGACACATTGAAGTTTACATATGTCTGAACGGCAAATATATATATATGAATTGAAATTTATATTTTTTTCACCATCTCTAAGCAGATGTAATATACTTTCTTTTTTAGCGCGCTCTGGTGAGTGAGCGGTGTTGATGTGAGGAGCGCTCGGCGCTAACTGTGTGTTTAATATGCCTGTCTCGCCCGGCGTGTTGCCCCAGACACTGTGTTCCACAAACCCCCACCTCCACTCCAGTGAGGGGAGCAGGGGAAGGAGGGAGGAATAAAAAGGGTTAAGGGGAGTCTTGGATGGAGTCTGCAGGGCGGAGTGGAAGCGACGTGATTGGACGGCGGGGTGTGACGCAGGGGAGATGAAAAAGCCGATAACTAGTTAAGAAGGCAGTTTGTAACTCAGGAAAAAGAGTGCAGAGCTTGAGACACACGTACATATAATAAGGCAGAGGACGTGGACGAACCCGGCGCAGACGCAGAGTGCTGAGAGGCAGTCTGGAGCAGTGTGGGGCCGTTCGAGACACTGCAGCGTCCGGACAACCGAGTGACTTTTTACGCGGCAGACGCAGACAATGGTGCAGCACACCGACAACAGCGAGACGGACGGCAGCATGTCCAGGGAGGCTACGGACTCCGAGGAGAGTGAATTTATGGCATGCAGCCCCGTGCCGATTAACCCGGACTGGTGCAAGACGGCCACCGGTCACATCAAGAGACCCATGAACGCGTTTATGGTCTGGTCCAAGATCGAGAGGAGAAAGATCATGGAGCAGTCGCCGGACATGCACAACGCGGAGATCTCCAAGCGGCTGGGCAAGAGGTGGAAGATGCTGAAGGACAGCGAGAAGATCCCGTTCATCAGAGAGGCCGAGCGGCTGCGGCTAAAACACATGGCAGACTACCCCGACTACAAGTACCGGCCCAAGAAGAAACCAAAGCTCGACAGTTCCAAGTCATCAGCACCGTCTCCGGAGAAGTGCGGCAAAATGGCAAAGACTCCCAGCAAAAAGTGCACAAAGATAAAGACTAAGAGCGGCTCCAAGTCCTCGCACGGCTACGGCGACGACTGCGTGTTTCCCAGCTTAAAAGTTACAAAGACTGTGAAAAGTGAGCTCACCGACGAGGACGACGACGACGACTACGAGGACGACTACCGGATGGGGATTAAGCCCGGGGACGAGGAGCGTATGCGGCCGTACAATGTGGCCAAAGTTCCCGCGAGTCCAACTTTGAGCTCGTCGGCCGAGTCGGAGGGGACGAGCATGTACGAAGAAGTACGAAGCAGCAGCACCAGAGTCTTTTACAATATCAAAAACATTACCAAGCAGAGTGCGCTGCACGCTGCTTCCGTCTCACCAGCATCCTCCAGGTCGGTCTCCACATCCTCCTCCTCTTCCTCCTCCTCCTCCTCCAGCAGCAGCGGCTCCTCTTCCGGCGACGACGCGGACGATTTGCTGTTCGACTTTAGTTTAAATTTCGCTCCCAGCGCCCAGGGCTCCGAGCTGGGCAACGCTAATTCAGGAAACCTCTCCCTGTCTCTTGTGGATAAGGACCTGGACTCTTTCAGCGAGGGCAGCCTGGGCTCCCACTTTGAATTCCCAGACTATTGCACGCCAGAACTCAGTGAGATGATTGCCGGGGACTGGCTGGAGGCGAACTTTTCCGACCTGGTCTTCACATACTGAAGACATACTGGACAAAAAAAAAAAGGTTTCTCTAGTAATAACAGAGAAGGGAGCAATGAAATTATATGTGGTCAACTTGTCCCCACTCCTGCCTCCTGTGGCTGTTTCTGAAGTGTCCTGGAAGGAGGTGGAGGACCAGGAGGTTTGGAGGTGAGGTTTGAGGAATGAGATGCTTATGAAGCCGGTAGCAAAAAAAAAGAAAAAAAGAAAAGAGCTAAGTCTGCAGACTTCTTTTTCTGGCAGCATGACAGGGTTTTATGGATTTTTTCCCCCCCTTAAAGGTCTGCATTTACTGTTCAGCTTACATGGACCACAAAGGGAAGAACACTGAACTTCTATGCATCTTATCCTCTCAAAACAAACAAAAAAAAATATTATAAAGTGCAGGGAGCTGAAAAACGAACTGTGGACTGACTCAAAAGCAAATCTGTGAACTGACAATTGTTCAGGATGTTACTTTACAACGGTTTTTCTGTAATTTCTTAATGCCGCAAAAAATGTTTGTTTGTTTTTTGGGTTTTTTTTGTACCTGATTCCGTTTACCTCCTGGTTTGGACAAATAATTAAGCAGCCTAAACCTCTGCAGACTACAGGTGTGGAGGGGAAACATTTTGATACATAACAGACCTCATCTTTTTAAAAGAAAAGTAAGATATTTTCAGGCATATTTTTGTACAGTTGAAAGGGAATGTTCTTACTGTGCTTTCAGTGAGTTTCAGGCACTTCTTCCCTTTATCATTTCTTTTTTAGCATGCAAGGAAGTCCTGGTTTTAAGGATTAAGTTAAATTAAGACTTGCATCAAAAATGCCTTGTGATTTTAAAACTAGGTTTTTTTGTACAGTTGTAGAGCAGATTTGTTGAGTATTTGTAGACGATACAATGGCATCATGGGGAACACATACCTCAGAGCTGGAACTAGTTTCAAGATTGTATATGTACTGTAATATAGTAAAGTTAGGAGTTTATGTATATCATACTCGTGATATGTGGATGGGTCCCGATCGCAGGTGTGAAACTGGATTTTGGTATTTTTTATGGCACATACTGTTTTTCCCCCCTCTCATTTTTTTGTGCAATATATACTCTTTAAGACACAGACCATCAACAATTGTAGCAAGTGATGGAGAAACAGACTTGTGCACTGTCAACATCATTTCATGTTATGATGCTGAAGCCTGTCCAGGCAGAAAGAATAAAATAAACAAATCAGCTGGAACTGATGCAAAACATTGAATATGGCCTCGTGGTGTGGTGCATACGACGGATATTATTAGAGGAAAAAAAAAGATATAATAACCATTTGAATGTTTTCGACACACAGAATTGGGTAACGTGGGGGGCACAAACAAGTGACACCAAAACAGTTTGAATCTGACTGAAATTCAGGGGGGAAATAGAAGTTCTGCTCAAGGGCATGGTCTGAGAAAGTGGTGGTCTGGCATTATTTTAACAGGCAAGCAAAAAAAGAACATTCCATGGTCCTGTTTCATGAAATGAAACTTTATTTTAAAACTGAAGACTGCCTTCTTTTTTTAAAAGAAAAAAACATTAACCATAAACCTGTATTTTTTATTTCTTGCACTTAAAAAAAGGAGATATTGTTTATTTTTATGTGGGTCTTACATATGAAGTCTGTTTGATAAAAGGTTTTGGAATATGACCTAATTATATGCCAAGACATTTTTTGGGTTTTTTGTTTTTGGAAGTTCTAGGCAGTAGTTACTTCACATTCCAAGTGTGAACCTGTCTTTGACTCATCTTTTAATAAATAAGTACCTACCACCATCCACTGTCCTTTCAGTTTGTGAATATATGTACACAAATGTGCTATTTGTTGCGTTTCAGAAGGATGTGATGACAGAATGATGCCTATTTTGTACATAGGCGGATACTTTGAAATGGATGGGCTCAAACTAACATGTGAATTCACATTTAATAAAAAGGAAAAAGGAAAAAAACTTTTAAACCCCTCGTGTTGAGGTGCTTTACTATTTCAAATGTAAACTGTCTCTCTCCCTTCCCCCGCCCTGTCCTCCTCCCAGAAGACCCCCCTCTCAAACGGACGCTGCCGCTTTAAGGAATTGAATTGCCCGCTTGCATTCTCCGAGCGTTGTGATTGGAGAGCTGGCCGGTTCCCTTGGAGACGGGGCTGGAAACAGGAGCCGGCTCTCCTCAGCGTGTGGCAGTTCTTGCTCTGTCTGGCTTCCATTCAGAAAACTAGTGCTGTGTTCATCAAAGAGCGGTGAGGGAGCTGGGTGAACGCAGGCCCTGAGCGTGACATATGTTCACTGGCTGATGAACGGTGCTGCCTTTTCCCAGCAGATCCTGGTAAATCTCAGAAAACAGCAGGGGGCTTGTGGGAGGAGAGGAGGGCGTATTTTTACAGAAGCATAATTTTTGTATTAAAGTTCTCTAATACTTCATAGTGTCACCACAGAGGGGGTCAGGAACAGGACAGAGTTGAGAGTGAAGGTGGTTCTTCTTCAATCCATAACTCCTGGTCTGTCATATCAGTCGAAGTGGCACAAAAACGAGCATGAAAAGACACGCATCAACCCGAGAAAATCCTTAAAAACTCTCACACCTCTCATAGTGTTACAGTTGCACCATGTGACACCAGGATTGATTATAATAAACTCCATCCTGCTGCTGTATCAGTGATCCTATTACCAGCAACAGACTGTGAGTCCCCGACATTAGCCCAGCTCCATTAGAAAAACAAATAAACTCGAACCACGTCACCCATATTGGTTCAGTGTATCACCATATGAGAGGCAGCCCAAACATTTATCACGTGCTAAAACATTAATGGCAGCGATTACATCTGTGCGGAGAGCACGGGAGCGCAGATGTATCAGCGCTTTGTCTCCTCCGAGGCCTGGTTAGAACCTGGGCACCTTTAACGGATCACACATTAGGAACCACAGGCCCAGGCCAACAGAGAGATTTGTGTTCATTACAGCAGTAGAATCTAATGATGAATATTTGCCATGCATGGCTGCACAGGTACAAGCCCCCCCCCATTAAGCCAGTTTGCAAATCTGTAATAAAACATTTATCTGGCTATTACTTTACCTGACCTATTGGTCAAAGTTGCTAATGGGTTCCAGGGCTATTCCCTGTAGAATCTGGACATTGATTTTGTGTTCGTCTGAAATATCTGCTGTGGGCTAATGCCACCGGTACATGTTGAAATGAAATTAGTGACCCGTTGAAATCTCCTTCCATTTCCCCTTTAAATAAATAAATGAAAATCTAGAAAGCTCGGGAGACGCAGGGGCCGAGACACCGTCCTCGCAGAGGTCTGTGGGACGGTGGCGACAAAAGAAAGTCGTTTCCAGTCCCTTGGGCGTTTAAATCATTCATACGACCCTGGATGTCACTGTCAAACGCTGTGTGTCACACCTTTCCAAAGACGACCACCTGAACACGGAGACGTGGGTTGTTTATCTGTGACGGTGACGGCGCGGTGGACATAATTGTCCTCTGCAATTAGACGCGTCATAGTGTTAGAAGCAGGAATTGCAGCACAGTGCCTCCCACCTCCTGGGCAGTGAGTCTCACTCGGTGAGCTCAGACACATTACATCACTGCTGAGCGTATGCTGCTGCTGCTGCTGCGCAGAAAGATTCCGTGTTGTGTCATCGTTCATCCACATGTGGTCCTCCTCTCCCAGCGGGACACTGTCTGATATTGCTGTGGGAATACTGATCTGTGCTCTCCGACGCCAGAGGTTTTCATAATAACAATAACAGCGCTCCACCATGGGCCTAAATTTAAACCTGTTTACTGTCTGTTAATTGACGAGTAGACAGGATCCATGCTCCCTGCACCAGATCTGCCACCGTGGTGACATCGTTTCTGTCCAGCGCCTGCTCTTCTGTCTCTCTGATGCACAAGCATGTCATGCTGTTAGACACTGCCAGTGCCTTACACATCCTGCACGCTGCGTGCCACAGTATTGAAATGACACACCAACCCTAAGTCCTCTGTGAGACCTGTGATATGATTCAGAGAAGGTTAAAAAAAAAACCTTAAATATAATTTATTATCTTATGGATCCAGACAAGAAAACTATGCTTTTTCTCATCTGGAGTCTGGAATGCCTGTTCAGCGTGAAATTCCACATATAACGCCCTGCTGCTGTAAGCACTCACGCCTGCTGTTGTGCGGTTTCCTTGCTGAATTTGTGGGTTAAATCGCCCGCCTGCCTGAGCAACAGTCCAGTCCCTATGTCCTCTGCTCCACTCCTGGCCTGGGGCGACTCCTGCTGCTGTTGATGGCTATCCATTTGCTCTGCCCTCCCCTCAGTGTGGAAGGAAAGCAGAGGAGGCATCGGCCCCATCTGCTGCACTGATTTTACTATCCCTTCACATTTGTGGGAAGGGGGGCGGTGAAGGCCCAGGTTCCTTATGGTGTTCTAGCACTGAGGCACATACAGAGACACAGACAAACACACACTGAGAGAAAAGGATGTAGGGGTGGGGGGATCAGTCAGGGTGTCAAATGTAAAATCTTGTTTATAAGATCTTGACTTGACTCAGATTTGGCTCCTCGTCTCCTGGATATAAAAACCAACCGCTCCGATGTATATTGGGTGCTGAGCCGCAGAGTCCAACACTGTCCAATGTCCCATTCACAGCATCCGAGCAGTTTTTCATTATTGAGTTGAAGTGAAAAGACACAGGGAAGAAGTCGAAGGCGAGGGTGGGAGTGGGGACGAGGGTGGGTGCACACATCAGCAGGTTGTCGCCGGCACCTCAGGATGGCAGCACTGCGGTCCTGTTGGCACAGACACAAACAGTTCAATCACTCCTCCCAGAATCTCCTCTGACACGTGATAAGATCTCATTGAGAGAAGGTCACTTTTTTTGTGGGGAGCCGCTGGAGGTCACACATCACTCATGTGAATTATCTCTCCAGAGGGGATGGGCCTGATTTCACACCTGCTCTTCCTTTCAAGAGCTAACTTGGTGAATTCTAATATGTGAATGGAGTCTCCTGGTTGACTTGCAGATCTGGAGTTTAGTGTTTGCTCCAGTCATGGTGTGAAGGATAAATGAATTAACTGTGGTCCGTGAAGGGTGGAAGGATAACGGACGGTCTCTCATTGCGGAGATGGTTGTACAGTCTTCAAGTTTTCAGGAAACACATTTGTTTGTGTAGAAATCCTGAAAACTAGAAATTTAACAGGATAATGTAACAAGAAATGAGAAAGAATTAAAATCAAGGGCTTCAGGAAACAGCGCTTTAGCCAAAACCACCGCACTCTGTTGGACCAGGCAATAATACACATGGTTTGCAATGTTTTTGTTTCACCAAAGACATTTTTGTTTAAAATTCCCATAAAAAAAACAGATTACAGATATTTATCTTTTATTTTTGCAAATTTAAAAATAGCCCATTTGTAATGATTAATCGTGATTAATCAAGATCAATCTACACCTGTGCTTTAATTAATCAGAAATTATATATTTTTATTTTACAGGAAATTCAATAATTTATAATTTTTTTACAGAAAATTAACATTTTCTGTAAATCTGGATTCTGTATATCTGGATTTTCAGAACTATAGCCTTTACCATAAAATGTGGAGAAAGAATCTATATAAATATAAATACAACTTTCACATCATGGTAGTGGTGTGAAAGATATATCAGAAAGAAATATCATTCCACGGGCCTCAAATGGCCCATGGGCCGAGTTTGAGACCCCTGACTCAGGAGGAAGAAGAGAGGAAAGCAAACCAGTGGTGACCCAACACCACTGCTGAAATTTAGGGAGCAGTGTTTGGGAACGATGCCATGCTCAGTGGTAATTTGGCAGCTGGTGGAATCGAACCTAGTATTTACTTAATTTAGGTCTAGTGCAAAATGTATATGCATCACCCCAACAGTGTTTACAGCACCCCCTCTAGGTGAGATATATTAATAACATCCAGCTGAATACATTAAGTGAAGCACTTATTTAAAACTATGTTTGAAATTAATTACAAATCCTCGCTAGATGTTTCTGGTGGAGCTTTACTGCAGCCGTGAGAGGCTGTTGCACTTTCCAATAAAGAGAAGGCCATAAGCCAACAATAATTGTCCAGACGGGCCGTACCATGTTATGGTGTTTAAATGAAACCTTATTTTAGTGTGTGTCTTTTTTTTTTTAACATTACATCCAATGGGCTGTGTGTATTATTTTTAACCCAACCGTCTGAATGTGTTTACATGTTTGTTGAGCAGATAATATTGTCGCCCTCTAATCAACTGGAGAAGATGCTGGTTTATTATTTGAGCTGGCTGCTCTCTTATTACATATGCTCAAGTCTGTTTGGCTTCCTGTCCAGACCCCTCACCCTGAAAGCTCAGCGCCCATCCCCCCCCTATCCTATTTTTTTCCCCCCTTTTTGACCCAAGGATTGAGTGTGTTTGTGAGATTATTTGTGGGATTATATAATTTGTTTTTCATCTCACCGTGTGGCTGTGTGGAAAGCACGGGCCTCGTGATAGTGCCGTGGATATATCTCCAACGAGAGACTGTGTGATGGGTTTCTTACAGTAGTTAAACACATGGGTTTGCATGTAATAAAACTCTGTAAAGAGGGCTATCTGTTCTGCAGCAGCATTTTAATTTAATGACACCAGCTACAGACATTCATGACCCCCTGCTTTCCCACCCCGGGATTAAGTCAGGCAGTAATCTAGATTCAAAACTGCAGCTCAAGGGGAGTCCATGCAATTTCCCCCTGAAGCCAGAGCAGAGCCAGCAGTTGGTCATTCATATGCATCTGAAATCTAATACTCTGCTGCTGTGCCCCTCGGTGGCCCCACCTTTCCTGACTCACCACTGAACCTTGCTCACTCCCTCCGCTTCCTCCCACTATCTCCTCACTTTCTTGACCCCCTCCCCCCACCTACACTCTATTTGCATGTTACCCAGGTTACATTGTTCAGCCCCCCCCACCCTTGCAGTTAGCTTCGACGCAGGGTCTCATTTGATAGTCTTTGCAGCCTCAGTAAATAATTAGCACACCGGTTCCTTAGGGGCCCTTTACAGGAAGCATGGCCCGCTTACCGGGGGGGCTATGGTTGTAATGATTGCTATCCTGCAAGGTTTTTGATGGGAGACACCCCTGCCGTCACCTCAACACAACCAGTGTAGAAAGATAATGGACTCTACGTTTAATTCTAACCACGAAAGCGTCCTCCATAAGAGGCTTTTTTTTTCATGTAAGAAATTATTAGGTTATTGTTCCTAGTTAAATGTATTACAACCAGTTCCAGGTCAGTCAGAAGTGTGGAATACAAGTATACTATACATAATAAGAAATAAAGTGAAATTGTACGCTGTAATCTGGTAAATGTTCAGCCTAATATACTTATTTAAACACAGCACATCATTTACAGGTCAGTGCTCCTGAATGCTACGCTGTAGCTCCTGGTAATTAAATGCATATACGGTTTGAAACATAAAACATGTAGTACATACTTAACCCTGGTGATTACTACAGGAGACACACAGATAGCTGCGTATACATGGATTATATAGGCTCGCATTAATGTCAGGCGCAGACAACTCACAGATAATACTGTGAGAAATGAAGGATGTAAACACAGTTTGGTGAGTTATGTCTGTCCTTGTTGGATTAAAGCGTAGGATATTCACGGATAGAGAAGTTCAGAAAATAATAAAGATCTCTATGTATGCAGATGATGCAAAGATTGTATCTATTTTTATTGCATCTTTGCTGTTGTACTGGCATATGTCACATGAGATCTTGTCTTGTTCTTGCTGTACCACAGTCTGTACGGTTTATTTGTATTAATTTGTTCTGTGTTCGTACAATTCATTCCGTAGGGTATTATGCACAACAATAACTTATGTAGTATCAGAAGAAATGAATCAGTTTTAAACCGATGTTTCTGGTCAATTAATCAAATTTTCATTAATTCGGTTTTGTTAACTGTGTCACTTTGTGAGGTTTTGTTGCCTTTCTTTTCAAAAGTTATTCTATTCCCATGATAAACAAGGAATGAAACACTCATGATATGTGAAACAAATAAAGAGCTCAAGCAACATACACAAATGCATGCTGGGAAATCTATATTTCTTCTAGTAGAAGCAGGCAGCTTCTCTGGCCTCTGTGTAGGATTGGGAGGGTGAACTTCTTGACTCCAGTGGTTCCGTCACGTAAGACTTTGAGGCATCGAGGGACCGAAGGAACATGTGGTCTGGTCAAGGCGGAGAGAGCAAGACAGTGTAGAAACACATTTTACGCACTAGTGGCGCAAACGCAGCCCACACAGCCTCTGTGGTGGGTCCAGAGTGGTTGTAGATTGTTTGTAGCTGGTGGAGAGTGAAGCTATGGTGTCTGAAGAGTTGTGACATGTTGCCCTTCTCCTCACCACACACACTCATACTCCCACAGTTGCTCTCTCTTCTCTCCTGGATGGTCAGAGTTATTCATTTTGTTGAGCACCTCAGCCGCCAGCAGAGAAATGCTGTCACTGGGTCATTACAAATACCCACGGGCGGTTGAGAATGTCCTCACAGATGCAGGAGACAAACGTGAGCCTGCATGCACTGTCTGACTGCGACTGTTTGATGTTGTTCCCAGTGACCTACATTTCCCTTCTTCAGATGTTTCCTAGTGGATTTGATGAAAACGGGGAAAAACTCATACCCCTTCCCAGTCTCATTCACTACATTAGAATATTGTGACAGTGACTTTCTTAACCAGTCATTTCTTAAAAAAACAAAAAAAAAAGAAAAAAAAAAAGTGTATCTTGTTGTAGGAACTGTGCAATACCACTAATAGAAACCACGGGGGCAGTGTTGCACAGTTTGGCCTATGTTGGCACGAACAGAAGAAAATGACAGAAAAACAAAAATTATAAAATTATGACTCACGTTTGTAACTGGACATTTTTATGAAATATTTGCTCAACATTGCTCCTAGTGGACGCATCACTTAACATCTCATGTGAAGTGTATAGCTCATATGGAAGTATGTGGGCAGGGACGTATGCAAATGAAGCCTTATAAGGTTACTGAATCTGTTAAGCAGTGTCTTGTTTGCAGGCTAGTTACACTCTCCTTCTGTTTTGTCTGTTTTTTTTACCACCATTTTCAAAAAAAAAAAAAAAAAAAAATGTAAAACATGCCATCCTGAAAAATCCGACTTCGTTCCTCTTTTGTTTAAACCACAACTTTCCACCCTCCAGGAAAGTGTCATGTGCAAAGAAAACCCAGTAGGTGGCAGTGTTAAGAGTAATGTCAAAATGCTGAAAGCCTCGACATTTTCAGTTATGCGCTCAATGAGGCCCCTTGTGGATGTACTCCTTAGCAATCAAGTAAAATGTATGGCTCACATTGAAGTATCTCAATAGCGCAATAAAAAAATGGCGCCTTAATAGATCACTGGAAGTGTAAGGCAATGTCTTATTTGCCTTACACTTTTCTATTTTCTATTTTTTTTGTTACCATATTTACCAAGTAGGCATTATATTCTACATATAAATGAAATAAAAATGTGAAACAAAAAAACAGTAGATGGCAGTGATGAGAATAATATCATGGAATAGGCATGTGTTGGGGGAGGGGCTTGATTAATTCTACATGTATTTTTAGTTTTTTTTATATATATATACAGTACATATTATTTGACTTCATGTTAAGACTATAATTTCACCAGAGTGTTGCGTTTTATGTTGTGTTCTAGGTTGTAAAACTGGAAACAAAAATATGGCATGTAACAGGTAATAAAATGTGTTTATGGCACCACCTGCAGGGCTGGTGCAGGCGGAGTGCTACAAACAGCTTAATGATTAAAACTAATAAAACATTTCTGCAAACCACGGTTCTCTTAACAAGAAAAGCTAAATGTTAAAAGGTATTTAAGAGCCTTTTTTTGTTAAATGAGGTGTAAAAAATAATTGTTAATTAATTTGGGGAAGTTTTGCGAAATAAGAATATTGCCTAGGGAATGCAGCTATAAATTTGTGAGGAAACGTCTCTGCAGATTTTTTTTTTTTTTTTAATAATTGCTTAACAGATAAGGAAGGGTCCATAGATCTCTAGTAGAGGAATGCTGATTTTTTTTTATGCTCACTTTAGCTTTATGGGTTTCCTTTTTTTTCCTTCTTGTCACAGGTTTTCTCAGATAGTGACAAATAACAATATTTTTTAATATAAATTTACTGTCTTCAGCTCTTTTTAGTGTCTCTCCACATCCTGAAGCCTCTCCAATTTTCTGAAATAGTTTCGCACGCGTCAGCACATTTAAATGTCACAACAAGCCTCTGTTCATGAAAATACGGCAGTGTTGGCAAACAACTTTATTTAGCGAGTTGCTCCGAGGTGCAGCATCTTTTTTTCCTGAATGAGATTAATTCTACTGTGTCTGTTAGCTCTCCTGGAAGCTGCTTGTTGGCCACACAAACCTGCCCACTCTGGGAGGTTCAACTTTATCTAAGACTATTCATCATTTATCCCACAGTTCGTCCAATTAGCATGTCTGCAGCTATAAGGACTTCTCAGAATGGACCGCGGCCTGGTTTTCATCTTTAGATCCGTTTGACTTTATTCAATCCCAGAGGAACACTTTTCCAGCTTGTCGTGCCGCAAAGATATTTTAAAAATAACTCAATGTTTAATGCTCAGTCTACATTACAGATTATCAACTTGGTGAACGGGGGCCGAATCCAGGCCAAAGACTTGTCCACTGTGGCGATTCAGAATCATGTTGTCCCTATAAGAATATATAGTTAGCGACCTAAAGTTGAAACTTGATGCAGTTGATTCTCTGACGGATAGGTTATACTTTGGGACAGTGGTGCCTTGGTGGTTAACGAAGTAGACTTGTGTCCGAAAGGTTCCAGGTTCGAGTCCACCAGCTGCCAGGTAACCACTGAGGTGCACTGAGCTTGACACCGTCCTCACCCACTGCTCCCCGGGTGATCAACTGTTCCTTTGGGGGACAATGACATGGAGCTTGCTTTTTCTTCCAAACTTTGAGTCGTCCAGTGGATTTTTGGACACCATTTGTCAGGTCTACTCTTCTCTGAGGGTTGTGTTTTGTGAGACTTAACTTCATGGCAGGACGTCAACACCCTTTATTATGCAATGATATTAGTGATAGCAGAAAAGGTATGCTTCTGTGATCGAACACTGATTTTCCAAACCACATTCTATGCTTGAAAGACATTTCAAAGGGCGAGCAGCCTAACCTGGGTGATAAGCTTGCAAAGGACGCTAAATATTTCTTCTCCTTTCTCCTTTCCTTTTTCAGGTTTTGACCTTACAAATCAACATTTTCCACCTCCCCCTGTTCTCTTTATCTTCTACTCTGACTCCAACTACCTCCATGTCCTCCCTCACTGCATCCATCAGCCTCTTCTTCGTCTCCTATCTGGTAGGATAGTCATCTCTAGGGACATGTATCCACTGTCCCTCCTCTGAACATGTCCTAACCATATCCATCTGAAAACAACAGCATATATATGTATGAAAAAAGGAATTTTTTAAAACTTAATTAAGAAAGAGGGATGATTGTCAATAATGAGACCATCTGGTGTAATTAAGAGCTTTGGGCTTTTTTTATTCCTGATATTGGGTTTATATGAGTGTCAGTGTTTAGTCAGTGCAGTTGTCATAGCTCTGTAAGAATGTTTGTGTGCAGTTAAATAACAAGGCCTAAAATCCAGACTGTCCATCGGTGCTGGATGGAAAAACCTAGAAAAATTGTTATCAGTGTGAGTTTTTTATGTTTTCTCCTAATATCCTTATTCAGCAAGGAATGTCACTCCAATATATAATTCCACTTGCAGTACTACAGCTCCCACGGGGTTCTACTGCAGTAACGATCACATGTGAGAGGTCTCAAGTGGGTAATTACTGTGCATTTAAAGGAATTTGGACAGTGGCGACTGAGACCATCTTAGTGCTGAAAACTTAATGGCGTTGAAAAGTGATCCAATAATCGCACCACAAAGATCTAGCACTGGACAGAATCAGTCTCTCTGCAGTTCTTTAGTGTGAACGGCTTAAATTCTGTATTCAAAAACAAACGAAGGCAAAACACAGCCGGCTCTCCGTCCATGTCAGAGCTACTGGTCAGGCTTTATTAGCTCCCTCAGCCAAAAGGGGATTCTGGAGATTTCTTGTCTATTATCGTTAAAAGCAGCGAGCGTTTGACAGTGAGTGGCAACAATGATGTTTCCAAACCACGTTGGTGGAGAGGCATACAAGGATGCAGTGTAACTGAACTGGCCACCACCACGGATGTAGTTGTTTTTGTCCAATTTCAATCAGACAGGCAGCTCGTTCCTGTCATGACAGCGTCCTCCGGCGCATTGAAGTTGCGTGACTGATATCTCATACACTAGATTTCTCACTTCAGTGCTCCCTAGAACCCAACCTGACTAACCCAGCCACCCACACGTAGTTAACCCTCCACACCCACCCAATCCTCCGCCCCTCCTGTCCCCCCTCTCAGCTTATCCATCCAAACCAAGCGAACATCCGTGGCCGTATCCCTGTAAATTCCGAGACCTTGATTTGCTTTGGCATTCCTGTCCTGATTCATCCAGCGGGGCTGTGAGCTGGAATAATTAGGAGAATGCCATAAGGGCCCTGTCTCCTGACAAGTGATCAACAAACAATGATTTATGAGGCCATCTTTTATCAGGGGATGACCATTGATTTAAACACTAAGAAAAAACACACATGCGTGAGCACACGCTCGCACACAACTTCTGACAAAGATGACAATGAGCATAAATCACTTTCAATGTCCCTGCACTTTCTGCTAGTGTTGTTTTTTATGCTGACCAGCCCTTATTTACCTGTCGTCCACTTTAATAAACAACAAAACTCATGAGCTCAAGGCTCAAAGTGGAGTTGACGTCTGATCTGACTAGTTAAAGTCTCGCGAACGCGTGGATGATCCTGCGCAGATCAATGCCACGCTGCTCCTCGGCGCCATAGATGCTGAATCCACATAAATTTACCCGCTGTTGTATTTAAGTATTGATTGTCACACAGGCATGGACGATGGAAGCACAACAAAGATCTAACATCCCACCCTCGTCTTGTGTTGCTGCCCGTTGCTTTTGACCCGTCTCTTATGCCAAGCTAAGTTTCCCGCCCATATTGTGTTTTATTACCTCACCAGCTGCAGGTCAGACAATGCTCCCACTGCGAAATCCGGCGATCATATTTCCACGTGTTCTAGAAAGCGGCAGCCTCAAACGCTGATTAATTGAGTAATGGAATAGCTTTCAGTTATGAAGGCATGAGAAAAAAAAAAAAAACATAGGAGAGATGTTGAGTGAGAAGAAGAAGGGTGCTTTTATAATGTTACCACCAGTCACTTCCATCATCCCATAGATCTGTCATAGGTTCCGGGCCTCAGAGTGATTAAGAAGCCATATTGGTCATCAAACGCTAAGTGTTCCAGGTCGTATTCGAATGTGCACACGCTGTCACCCTCACGTGTGACTTCATTTAGCAGTCAATAAATCAAACGCTGCCGTTATTATGCAGTTATTATATTCTGCTGTGGGTGGAAATAGTTCACCTCATTGTTACCGGATTTGTTAAACTCATGGCGTTGAACGCTTAAACTAAAAAAAAGAAAATATGGAATTATTTAACCTGGTTGTTCAATGATGGCTGTGAATTATATTGTGTTTCTATCTCATCTAATGTAACCTACCTAACTATTTTAATAAAGATCATCTTTTTTTTTCTTATTCAAGAAAAAAAAGATAAAGTACAATTTTGATTCTTAAGCCAGGGCCACAGGTGGTACTAAAATTTGAGTCACGGGCCAGGTCAGGATTTCTGTGAACTAAGATAAATGACGAGTAAAGTATTGAATGAGGCTAAATGCTTTTAAGCCGCTTTGAGACCATCTATTGGAGTAATGCTGGCTTTGCAGGGAATAGGTAGAAGGATAACCATAATATAATAATAATATAAAAAAGTAAAAAAGTATAATTTGGACAAGTTGGGCGGGCCTCAATAAAATGCCAAATGGGCCGAATCCGGCCCCCGGGCCTTAGTTTGTCCAGATTTGATTTAAGCATTAACTCTGCTTCCTGATGGTGACTTGAAGAAAAGCCAGAAGTTGAGAAATGACATTGAATTCCTAGTCTTGAATAATATATGTTGCTGTAAAATACCTGATAATCTATTTGAGCCAGATCTACTCCTTGCCTCAAACTGGACTGAGCTGATATCATACATTTATGGAGCCAGAATAGTCGCAAAAAGAACACACACATAGTTCACGTCCTACAAAAATGGCGTCTGGAAGCGGCAACAGCGAGTGTTTGAGTGTAAGCATGTAAGCATGTCATCACATGATACTTACACTTGAATGCTTGCCATTATTGTGGGACATAAACTTCTTGGACGCAGTTTAGTGATGTCACAGACGGACCCTCGTGGGGACACTGTCTTGTGATTGGCTGCATACGAGTGAAACTTCTGATTGGCTGGTGACGGAGTGACGAAATTACGCTCACAAATCCGGTCGGCGTAAGACGAGTCTCAAAAATACAAATTAGCGTGCGCGTAGTTTCACAAATTATAAGCATCTACCACAATTCACAAACGTATTTGGAAGAATTCACAAACGTATTTTGACGTGCGAAGCGCTGTTTGTGTGCTCTGCTCAGAATACGCACGCGAATCCGTGTTTACGCGCATGTTCTTCTCAGAATACACACGCGAATCCGCGTTTATGCGTGTGTTCTTTTTGAAACTATTCTGGCTCCATATACATTTGCTTAGTGGATTCTAACTTTCATACATTGTGCTTCTGACACCTGTTCAGTTCTACTTTTAAAGCATTGATAAGCGGACGGTTGGTGGAATTATTGGTCTCAAAAAATGTCCTTACCTTATCAAAACAACATGCAAGTGTCAAAAATATATAGGACCTTCTATATATTGGACCATATAGATACCAAGTCTGCATGATTGTCTTTCCTCACCACAGATTGATCGTCACTGCAGGGAGGTCGATATGTGTCTGAACATGACGTTAATAAGGTGACTGGACTGCCCGTCTGTACCGCAACACCACCGAGCGTGAAGACGCAGGAGTGTGCAAACACATGTGAATGAGATCACCGGAGAGAGTGATGGAGTAAAGTTCACAGGTCCCGTCGCTTCCTCGCCCTCTCTCCCTCCCTGCTCCCCCTCTGGTGAGGCACGATAAGGAGGAGAACCATTATGGTGGCTGCAATTATACTGTTGTTAGTGATTGTTGTTGGTCAGAGGCAGCAGATCAAAAGGAGTGGATCCATATTGATTAGCTGCCATTATAAAGGAATGACCAGGTTGAGCTCTCACACTGTGGCAGAACCTGTGCTCTGTACACGGTGATTGACTCCTCTTTTACTTCAACCTGTATTGTGGCGGTGGAATAATTGAGCTGCGGCACAAACCCAGTCTTCGGGATTCATGTGTCTCACCCACCTTTTCCTCACGCTGCTCCCTTCAGCAGCCATATGATTGAAGGGCCTCTGGTGTCTGCCCTGCTCTACGTGGATAAGCAGTTGTCATAGGAAACATCAATACTTGAATGGATAGACAGTTTTATTCATTGATTAAACACTGAGTAAATGCGCGAGTAGTCGCCCTGGCAAGGAGCAACGTCCGGGTCAGTAACTACCTCTTCTCCATTTTTGTGATTTAGGGAACGTTTGTCCAATGATCTCCGAGTGCGGTGTCACTCCCTCACCTCGCCACATTTGCACGGGACGTAATCGATAGCATCATCTGAGTTCCACTGTGCAGACTTATGACCGGGGACGAGGTGGGACAGGCAGGGAGAGTAATGTTTTATATTGTTGCAGTGGGTCAAGTGTCTGATTCTCCCGCAGACAGAGTTGATGTGGAAACGGCCCCATCAACATTGATGAAGCGATGACAAATGGGAATTACGGTTTGACAGGTCAAAAATTGCCACTTGGAAAAGTCTAATCAATAACAGTTTCCTCTCATGATCCAGGGTAAAGTCGGCTGCAGACGGAGAGAGGGTGCCACGTGTTTGGTTTGGCACATTATATTCCAAAAACATATGTATATATATTTTTTTCAATGTGCATAAACACATAGAATTGATAGGATTACAAAATACTTCCAGAATTTATTTTGTATTTCTTTAAAAAAATACTATAAAAATCTCTATAGATCATTTGTGGGCAAATATTTTTAATTCTTGCCCCAAATGGGGAGTAAAGTTTGAGGGGGGTTTACAATTAAAATCCTAACATGCATTAAGCCTTTTCCTTATTTAGGAAATGCTTGCATTACACGGAGAAAGTAAAAGGATAATGATAGTATAAAGTATTAGTTTAATTGGATAAGTTGGGCAGGCCGGATTAAAATAACCCAGTGGGCCACATACAGTCCCCGGGTCTTAGTTTGACCATGTCTACTTTGGCATTTTATAGTAACTACAGGCATCCAGTTTTGCCATAAATATGTTGTATTTATCAGATTTATTATCATTTTTCTCAGCTAAATGAAGTTTAGAGGTTTGGTCTTGAGATATTTACCCCAGTTTTTGAGGCAAACAGCTGCGTATGTTATTGGTTGACACAGAAATTTAATTAAACCTCCCGTATGATTGGCTGATCTTTATTCCTGTCACACGTCCCCAGTAATGCACGGAGAAAGAGAAAAGCGCCTGAGTGACACTTGGTTTTCCTGCGGCATCTGGTCCAAAAGGACCTTTATAATGGACAGGGTCTCATTCAGATGGTCATTAGAAAATCAAATGAGAATAATTTAGCCAGATCTCAATTACTAGGAACCCAATTCTCCTGGTGAACCAATGGCCTTTCACGGGAGCACCACCGGCTTTGCCAGGTACTGTATGTTGCTCTTACACTGATTGCACGTCAGCGCCCAGGAGATCTCACTATCTATGAATGCCCTTTATGATAACAGAGGGGGGAAAAAAAAGCCAGAGGGGGAATTATTGTGCATACGCATCGCAAAGGGTAAAAGATGCACAATTATTTCCTGGATATCATTCACGGTTTCATCATATGGATAAACATTCATTATTTCTCAGTGCATATAATAGAATGTAGGTGGGCTGATCCATGATTAAAAACAAAACAAAAAAAAAAAATCTCACAAAATTTGGTAGTTTAAACTAGACCGTTTTCAAGGACATCTATTTGTCCAGTCCTCGGTCCAAACAACGGTGCCTGTTGCCCTTAGCATTAACCCCCGCAGACTCCTAGAGGTTAAAACCTCCCTTTTGATTTACAGCGGTTAGTGGACACACAGCCACCATTAAAAAGATGTAAATTTGGGCTGTTTGCAGAGAAGAAGGTGCATGAACCCAGCGGTGGACCACCCACTCACTCTCACGCCTCAGACAACACTCTCCACGGCTGTGGCTCACAAATCAGGAGGGAGCTTTCATTTGGGGAAGGTCACGGACCTTTTTATCACCTCCTTAAGACACCCTTTGGAGCCATCTCTCATATTGCACAACTGGATGCAGTGTGTCCCTGTGGTGCTCCGTCATTGGTTGGTTTTGTTTGTAGCTTCTGAACCGTGAGACGTTGCTGTTTGTTCCCGCTATCAGGAGTGCAGATAAACAGTGTTAAATGGATAATCTGAACCAAAGTCAGTGAAGCCTCACTCACTAATTGAACGTTTTAAACATATCGCTTGAGGGGGACCAAAAACATCTGTGAAATATTGTCCTAAATCACCTATATGATGAAAATTTATAATACAAAAATATGAAGCATGGACACAAAACAAACAAACAAAAAAACACTAAATAAAAATAAATAAAAATAAAATAATAAATGTTCTACCAGAATTGCCAATATTAGTCAACAGATACATTTGTTTGGTCGAATACATCAGCTAAGAGCATACGTAATTTATGACAGATACTGTAGATAGATAGATAGGTAGGTCGGTCAGTCGGTACATATATTGATAAATAGATAGATTAACTAATAGTTAGTTTAGATAGATCCATTTCCTCCCTCACTGCATCCATCCAACTCTTGTTGTCTCCTACCTGGTAGCTCCATCTCTAGGATCATTCTTCTACCCATGTATCCACTGTCCCTCCTCTGAACATTGTTCTCCAAACCTTCCTGTCTGTGTTGTCCCTCTAATCGCCTCATTCCTGATCCTGTCCATCCTTGTCTCTCCTATAACGTACCTCAGCATCTTTAACTCCTCCACCTCCAACTCTGTCTCTTGTCTTCTACCTATTCCTAGTGTCTCTAATCCATCCATCATGGCTGGTCTCACAACTGTCCTTTAAACCTTTCCCTTGATCTTAGCTGACTCTCTTCTATAAGAGATCAAAGATAGAAAACCTTCGTAGTATCCTCCAGGATAGCGTTGAAAACAAGCTCACCCTCTCGCTGGTTGCAATTATATGTATTTGCAAAGCAACACAACGTATGTGAAGTTAGCTAATAAAATAATAAACATTGTAAGAGAGTAAAAACATGCCTAAATATGCTGGTAGACTCACACGTAGGGGGTAGTTCAGGGCCACAGTTGGACAGTCCTGCTATCACTGTCCTACTCTAAGTTATTCATGTCACAACAAAACACTGTGTTTGCTGTTGCCACCCAAACAGTGCCCACACAAGGTCTGAACATCCTTGACATCTGTGTTTTGGCTCCAGTTTGACGGATGGATTAAATGTCACCTATGCCCGGGGTGTTTGCGTCAGCTTCTGCCCTGGCACTGTAGTCCACGCGCTGGCATTGTTTGCTTCCGTCAGAAGTTGGTGTTGTGTCTGTCAGTCTGGTGGTGCCTTTCTTGTCCTGACGCGCTCTGCTGCATCCTGTGGCATTTGGCACCTTCTCAAGACCCTCCTGCCCCCACTCCCTACCTCACACACACACACACACACACATCCTCAATTAGCCAAGATAAACTGGGATTCTGTGACTTCCTGCAGATTCCTCTTCAGATAAGGAAGAACAATTTAAGCCGAGCGCAGACACAGACGTGACTGTATCGGGGAAGGAGAGAGAACAACACAGACAAACCCCCAGAGCTGCCCGTCTCTTGTCTGTCAACCTGATGATTGGCCTCAGCATCACCCTGTCTCACTATATTACTTTTGGATTTTGCACAGTTCGGTAGCACTCTTCGATGAAACTCATTTATCACATAGCAGGGGCTTTGATACCATCACATCGCAGGGGACGCCTTCGAAGGTGCGACCACAGAATGTTTTGAACGAAAAATGCTTTGACTCTGCAGTTAAAAAAAAGTAATTATTGATGTGAGATTGGACAGATTCTTTTTTTTTGTTTGTTTGTATGTGACCTGGAAGAAAAAGTCATTTTTATATTATATCAGTTTTATAGGGTGGTATATTGAGAAAAAAAAAACACTAGGTAATTATTTATGTTGATCTGAAGTCCTCCTGGTCATACGCCGTGCAATGTTTTCTAATTGTGGCAGCAATATGCAGCTTACATTATACAGGTGAATCGCAGAGGTGATTAACGCTCATGACCGATGGTTGGGTGTCAGTGAACTGCTCACATTGTACAAGAAAACTTTATTGACATTTGCAAAGGGTACAAATATAGTAGAATTATAAAAATAAACAAGAATACTGTTGTGTTCCACAGAGGAGGAGGAAGAAGAAGCCGGTAGTAGAAGATCACAGTTGCTCCCTGAGACATGATGAGAATAAAACCCTCATTTTCTTGAAAATTGGTGCCATTCTGTGCACGAAAGGGAAAAGAAAAGGTGAGGACGATGACATGTATGGACAAGCAAATGTCCAGGCAGATGTTGTCAGTCTGGTCTGTCAGTTATAGCATGGTGTTCTATGTTGTTTACCTGTTTTCTCCTTCGCATCTGTGCACACCTAAGTTTAGTGAGGCATGGTGAGGGGGGTGGTGGGGCAAATTGGCAGAATTTCAAACATTTTTGTGTTTCGCATGATCGTTAGTGAGGTGAAAATGACTCGAGTCGCACAATTCAAGCCAGCAATCGGACGTAACCTCCACACTTTGTACGACTTAACCCTTTATAGAACACTCAATGAAATACCTTGAAATTCATAAAAACAATTTTAGAGTGTTGTTGGGGGACATAACCCAAGATTTTTTTCTGTTTTCAATATTTTCAAAATATTCCATTGTCTTGGAGGAAATCAAAGGAAATTAAGTTACCATATTTGGTTACTCGCCCTTTGGTTGTAAAAAAATATGTATATGTAAAATTTACAATAAAAACACCTATAAGATGAAAGGAACATGTATGTTTCACATTAGAACATAATTTTCAGAACATAAGTGCTGATACAGACTTCTTCAACCATTCAGCAGGTACACTCCAGGTACCTGCTGATTGGTTGAATGACACAGTCATGTGATCTGCGATGTTGGGTGATCTCTTCTGAATGGCTAAGTGCGGACCACATGGTTCTTGACCTCAGTGAGGTAGAGGAAGGGGGCATTTGTAAAGGGTGCGGAAATTACTAAAAACAGTCACTTGCCCTATGAAGGGTTAAACATCAAAATTGCACAGTGTATGCTGGCCTTAAAACACTAAAACCAGTATGTGTGTTTGGTATCTTGGTAAAACGTTCTTGAGAGGACAATCAAAGTACCGCCTTTGAAAAAAAAAAGTGTCAATGAGATATTTTCTTCTCCAGACTTCCAGACTTTATTCTGATGATAGGATTATGATTTAGCTCAGGAGCATCATGATTTAGGGAAGTTAGGGATATTGTTGTGTCTGCTGTATATTTATGGGGCAACCCTTGTGTCGGGTGAGGGGCATTTTATCATTCCTCAATTATAAAAAGGTACTTTGAGGTTTAGATGAATTTAGAGATTAGATTAGATTAAATTGAATTAAATGATTCCCTTGGGAGTCCCTTTGGGAAACACAGGAAGAGCTCAGGGTTTTTAGTAGCATAATGTAATTATTTGTCATAGTGAAGGCGAGGGTCAGGAAAGACTCACTTTTAAGTAAGTTTCCTGTTACAGTAAAATTCCGCTGTCCCTCCGCGGTTCACATTATTGCGTCTCATTTGCCTCGTAGCTGTCATGACTCAGAGGTGGGAGTAGATTTAATCTCTACGGCTGTGTGTAAATCTGAAACGAGGGCCAATCATCACCGCCCATGCGCATTCCCTTACATCATCATCACACTTTCTGTATACTTTACAGAGCTGTCAAGAGTAAAGAGATAAAGAATGGGCAGGGGGGGAGGCGGGGAGGGTGTGGCGGGGGAGTCGACCATGGTGTGAGAAGTGTCTGCCACAGTAGCGTCATTAACACCCAGTGCTGCTGCAGCCGGGGAGGGAGACGGGGCCTCCGAGCACAAGGAGTGAAATTGCAAACCCAAGGTTCCTGATACAACCTGTTATTGTTTTTGACACAAGCCATTTACAATAGCTATGAAGGTGGCAATGGAAAATGTAATATTGATTGTATGCCCTCAAGGCTTTGCTCCCCTGACTTCTAAACGTCACCCGTCTCACATATGTAGGGTGAGATGATATGTTTCTCTGTTGTTGTTGGGTTTTTTTTTGTGTGTTTTTTTTTTTTTTTTCTCACACTTCCACAAATCCCATTTTTGGGGTGTTGCTGCGGGGGGTTGTTGATAGTTTAGTTGATGAGGTAATTACATCGGTAGATTGAAGGGCCAAGGTGAGGTTTTTGGGTAGTTCAGGCAAATAATAGAAAGCTGTGTAACTACTGCAAAGCAATATGATATCCGTCTGATGTGACAGGTGCTAATATACCCAATGGCAATCTGTATTTCATCTGGTTTTCATGGAGCTGCTTACTGAATTATTTCCAAATGACATTGTCTGAAACCTTAACAGTCCCAGGCACCATGGGATTGCTCACGTTGGCTCTTTCTAGATTTATTAAGACAACTTATGACATACAGTGCGGTGCATGGAAGCCAAACTGGGGGAAAAAGGAAGAAAAAGAAATTTGTTTTTCTTGAACAGAGCCCTGTGATGTCCTTGGACTGATTTAGCTTTTGTTTGTACAGACACGGTGGCTCTGAGCTTCAAATGTAAGCTTTAAAAAGTAAAACACGCCATTAAGCACCCCGTACACAGTGAGTCACTACGCAAACGGTGGAACAACTGGGGAGCGTTAGCCTTTGGAGTACTTTGTCTGTCTGTTGCTGACAGAAACCTGTCAAAACCAAAACAAACATGTTAAACAAGGCCCTCAAAGGACTGGAGACAATTGCGAGAGCCGATGTGTGATGTGCAGCGGAAGTCGCGGCGTCTGGGGAGATTGCAGGGGTTATCTGCCAATGTGGTAATTACGCCAGGGCCTCTCTCTGGTAAGTGTGAAAACGTTATGTCTCCTTGTCTCTAAAACGAATGCGTAACCTACACAGATTTTCCTTCGGGTTGAAAAACGTTTGGGTTGTTGCGTTAAAAGCGACTTCAGTGAAGTGAAGTCTTAGAGCCCACCAATGGAAGTAGGTGTAATAAGTAAACGCATGTTGTCGCCTTCAGGAAGGAAGGCAGGAATGAATGCAATCTCCTTGTCATTGTGATCCACACCAGTGCACACAACAAAATGTGGGGCAGTTGGAGGCCTAGCGGTTAAGGAACTGCAAGGTCTCCGGTTCAAACCCCAATACTGCACAGTTATATGCAGAAGCATAACTTCCTGCAGGATACCCCACAGGGATTAATACAGTTCTAAAAAAAAGAAACTTAAGTGTTAACCTGGCAGCTGTTGGATTCAAACCTGAAACCCCCCAACCTAATTCCTTAACCACTAGGCCACCACTGCCCCATAGGGGCAGCATGACTTTTTTTAGCATCGTAAAAGTCTTAAAATCATGTAGCTTCAGAATTAGTCTTTATCCGGAATATATTAATCCCATTGCACTGGGAGCGGGAAAGACAGATCAAATCGCAGCGGCGCGTTGCTGTTAGAACATGCATTGTTGATGTTAGCATCATTTGTCTAGCTAATAGTCCCTCTCATTTCCCAGTGTACAGTTAGCCTGACATGGCTTTATCTCTGTCATCACATTAGCTTGAGTGGAAGAAAATCACTCCTAATGACACAGAGATTATTGGCTTTGTGTTTTGGTTTACCATTGAATACCAGCAATGCCAATGGGATTTCCCTGCATAAGCCTCTGCTATCACTTTACAATAACTGTTGCATTCTCCTGAGCATCCACATGGAAAACAAAGTACAATAAGGAAAAAGTCTCTGCTGTCTCTTTCAAGTCACAACGTCAAGCAAATGACAACTTCCTGTGGAGGTGCACTGAGCTGGGCTTTTATTGGTTCACCGTGGAGCCATGGATGTGAAATGTTAACACTGCTGTTCAGTGTTGGCTAATAAGTCAGTAATTAGCTAACGCAGGTTCTAAAACCAAACTTCCTGTTGTAATCTCTTGGGAGGGTTTTCCCACATCATCCACTGTTGGTTTGGATTTGTTGAAGTGCAACAGGCAGAGATCCTTCTGTATGTGAGGTGGAGAATAGTTGATGTGTCAGTTTTTGAAAGGAATATGTTAAAGAAAAAGAAGGTTTTCAGGAGTGACAGGCTTTGGATTTTAGTACATATCAACAATATGACATGTTTATTATAGCAAGTATAAATACACGCTTCGGAATGTAGCAAAACATCCCACTGTCTCATTAAGAATCCAATGTGTCCCTAAGGGTATTCTAGAGTAGTGGTTCTCAACTGGTGGGTCCTGACCCAAAAGTGAGTCACGGACCCATTCAGAAAGGGCTGTGAACCCTTTCAAATATCAGCTAAATAATGTAAATTTTCCTGGGACAGGAAGCGGACTAGGGTCCACTAGATCCCCCTAATGCCCAGTTACCACTGAGGTCCACTGAGCAAGGCATTGTCGCTACTAAATGCTCCCGGCGCTCAAAGCTGCCCACTGTTCACTTTGGTGAAGGGTTAAATACAGATTCACATGTGTGCAGTGGTGTGAATCACAATGACAAGGAGTTATTTTAGAAAAATATCTTATTTTGAAACACTCTGCTCTCTATCTATCTGGGTTTGTTATGGAACTTTGTTCTTTCTTAGCTAAGCAGAAATATATTTAACGTAACAAATTTCATTTTTTTCGGGCAGCAGAGGTGGCCAAGTGGTAAAGGCAGCAGACCTGAGTCCATAATGCTTTAGGTCCAAATCCACCAGCTGCCAGGTTGCCTCTGAGGTGCTCTAAGAATAGCACCATCCCCACACTCACGGATTTAAATTGTTCACCACCCACAGGAAGTCTCACAGTATAGAGCAGTGTGATCTGGGTGGCGCTGGCTGCCCCTGTGACCCGTATGGGATAAGCTGATGAAGATGAATGAATGAACGGACTGAATGGAAAAGGTCTAAGGTTCCAAAGTCATGTCATGTTGTTGGAGGTGAAAAAAGTCTTGACTGGTGTCCATCTTCAGACGTCTTGCTAGAGTTCTGTTAGTTATTTTCTAATAGGAATTTTTTGGTAAGGACACAACACGCAAGGACATAAAACCCATAAACTGGGATAATGATATGTAAATTTCCAACCGTACATAAACACATCTTGCATGATGGCCCAACAGTGTCATAATCTGTGTAGACCGCAGGTGTTTAACTCTGGCCTAGGGGCCAAATTTGGCCCGCACTGTAATTATTTTTGGCCCGCGAGATAAAATAAAATGTGTACTAGAGTAAGCACAGTAGTATGTAGAACTTACATACTCTCAGATTATTTTTATATTTTTAATGCTTTTTTTTTCATTATAGCGCATACATTATGTTCTGTAGAGAGAGATTTACATTGAAAATGATCTGAAAAGACAACAAAGAGACTGAATAAGAAACAAATACCAATGATGGGTGAATTTTTTCTATTACAATTTCTCATGTGTAGATACTAATGAGTTTTGGCTGTAGCAGATTCAGTATATCTACATGAAAAAAACACTGTTTCATATCTGGGAGAAGGGAAAACATGCACTTTAAAGTTAATTTCTCACTGGCATGAGTGACTTCATGCCAGTTTTCAATTCTGGCCCGTTGTGAAATGACCTAACAGTTTCTTTTTTACTTTTAAGTTGGAATAAGTCCGATCAAAACTATTCTGTGTTCAACTAAAGTAAAAGTCCACAATAGTTTATTGAGGTAGGAAATACATTTAAAAGTTGATGGTGTTTGGTAATCAACAACTGTGTAACCCTCACAAAATAAAAGTGATGATGTGACTTTAACCTGGATGTTTTCAGCGAACGCCGCTGCCAAAAACCCTAATCATCTAATCATGGCTCCATTTAATGCTGACAGAAGGGAAACTTGTAACACTGTGTGTAGAGTTGTGCGCATCCAGAGAATTGTTTTCTCTGCAACTCTGTGTACTAAGCGAGTAGCATCCAGTCAGCAGTAATTGGCGTCCACCCTCTCCCCCCAGGCCACTCACATACATGGTGAGGGAACTGTCCAATTAGGGCGGCCTGTATAGTGGGGAACATGGCTTGTTATGAGAGGAAAACAGAAACTGGTAACCAATAACACAAGCATAAGGACAACATTTTTCTTTGAAATATTAGTGTAACCTTGTCAGATAACCCGGGACATGATAGTGTTTTACCAGTCGGTAGTTTGTACTGTAATAAAATTAACTGATTTATCTTTTAAGTCAAATGAATAAATCTATAGGCCCAGCCTAAACTTTCTTTTTCCTTTTACAGTGAAGTTTGTTGTTCATTATAACCACTTTGACAAAATGTGTGGATATAAATAGGGAAGCTGGAGAATTACTTTTACTCTAAATGTAAAAATAATAATAACTATTAACTATAGCGTGTTAATGTTTGACTGGATAAGGCCTGATATTTTCTCATTTTCTTGATTTTATCCAAAATTTACAAAAACACAGGCACACACAATAACACAGATGGGGCAGTTGGTGGTCTAGTGGTTAAGGAAACGAAATTGGGTCTGCAAGGGCCTCAGTTCGAATCCCCCTATCACCAAGTTACTGCTGAGATGCCTTGAGCATGGTACTGTCCCCACACACTGCTCCCCGGGCGCTGGCTCAGCCAGCTGCCCTCTGCTCACCATGGTGATGGGTTAAATGCAGAGACATACTTTTCCAAAGGATACTCCCTGATAAAAAGTACAAGGTGCCACCATTTACTCAATACAAAAGAAAGGTAAATGATCTTGTAAAGATGTCACAATACAAATGTCCCAGTTTTATTTTTAGATGGGACCTCAGAGCATAGTGCTGAGGTAAGGGTGCGGGAGGATCATTGGATCAATCATCTCCAGCAGAAACATGTCAACAAATCATGAATTTATTCCCAATTATATTCATTTCACCATCTTCTTATTTTCCTTTCGACTTGTCCTCTGTATCCTCAACTCTAACTCCATCTACCTTCATGTCCTCCCTCACTGCATCCATCAATCTCCTCTTCATCTCCTACTAGGTAGGATCTCTAGGATCATTCTTCTACCAATATAATCACTGTTTCTTCTCTGAACATGTCCAAACCATCTCAATCTGGCTTCTCTAGCTTTTTCTCCAAACCATTCTTGTCTCTCCTAAAGGGAACCTCAGTATCTTTAACTTCTCCACCTCCAGCTCTGTCTCCTGTCTTCTACCTATTCCTAGTGTCTCTAATTCATCCATCATGGCTGGTCTCACAACTGTCCTGTAAACCTTTCCCTTCACCTTAGCTGACTCTCTTCTATTTCAGATCACTCCTGACTCTTTTCTCCAGTTGTTCCATCCTGCCTGTACTCTATTCTTCTCCTCTCTTCCACAGTCTCCACTGCTCCGAACAGTTGATCCTCAGTATCTAAACTCCTCCACCTTCTCCACCTCTGCTCCTGGTGACCTCACCATTCCTCTGAGACAGAGTACATGTGCGTGAATGAAAGGGAGAACCTCTGTCTCGCTACGACTGACCTTCATTGTCATCTGCAAACATCAACATCAACTCATAATTCAACTAATAATTTCCTATTTATTTATTTTTTTTACCTTTTTCTCACCAATAACATGGCTGGGATAGTTTGACCCGCAAAGCACTTGCAACTACTCAAACTATAAATATGTTGCTGTATGTATGCAATACTATATACACTACATTACACATGTATTCACTGAGTTCATATGGTGGTAAAAAGGGGGGAAAAAAAGTAAGTCACAGATTATTCAGTGTGATTGAACCCTTGGAAGGTCACCCTGCTGATTGATGCCCTGCGCTTATGTGTGGACCGCTGTCTGTTGGGAAGGAATTGGAAGAAGTGTTTGAAGCATTGCTGAATATTTAGAGTTCTAGGGCTTTCTTTCATGTGGCAGGGTTGAAGTGAAGTTCAGCCTCTATTCTCTCTCGTCTCCCTGTCCTCATCAGTGCTTCCACTGTCACCGGTGATGTCTGTTTCACGGACATGGAGAATCAGGGTTTTTTTTTTTTTTCTTTCTTGCTTCGGCTTCCCTTGGCTGCCAGAGCAAAAAGTTTTGATGAAAACTGCAGAAAAAGCCAGTGAAAGACGAGAAGATCAAATCGGTGGCTCCATCAGCCCCGGTGATGCTGAATACCCCTGAGAGAGCTTGTGGGATCACAATACTTCCCCATAAAAACAGCAGGAGCGAGGACAGCCTTCTGAAAAGGACCTGCCTTCAACTGCGGTGAGCGAGTGGAGAACTGGAGGAGAGAAAGAGTCAGAGCAAAAAGTTTTGATGAAAACTGCAGAAAAAGCCAGTGAAAGACAAGAAGATCAAATCGGTGGCTCCATCAGCCCCGGTGATGCTGAATACCCCTGAGAGAGCTTGTGGGATCACAATACTTCCCCATAAAAACAGCAGGAGCGAGGACAGCCTTCTGAAAAGGACCTGCCTTCAACTGCGGTGAGCGAGTGGAGAACTGGAGGAGAGAAAGAGTTGAAGGGGAGAGGGGAAAAAAAAGGGTTTCTTAAACGGGGGGAAGTAGAATGAGGGTCTTAGTGGTCAAACCTATAGAAGTGGAGCAGGGACGGCTGAGAGGGTGATGGTATGTGGACTGGAGGAGGGGGCTTGTTGTTCATTATATGACGCATAAGTACAACACCAGCCCCTCATTCTCCCACTCCTAAAGGTTCACATCCCCGCTGTGTTAACCACAGACCCCCTATGGATCTGCTTAAATCTGGCAGGAATAAGAGGCCGGACTGGGACCTCTCTCTCGCTCCCTCCCGCTGACTCGCATTTACCTGAGGTTTGCCCTTCTCACCTCAACTCTGCATGTCTCTCAAAGGAACAAATTATTTTCCTGATTGTGTTTGTGTGTTGTAAACATAAAATGTTGCGTGAAAAAAATGCAAACGACTCAGCGGAGTCGAAGGAACAGAAAAAAAAAAAGAAGGCAGTGTTTGTAGTTCTGTGTAGTACACGATTTTTGGCAACTTCCCCTGCAGAGGTGAGATGTTTACCACGTTGTTTCACAGCACATTTTACTGCCGCTTCTTATGTGGTGCGTATTTAGGTTTTTTTCGGAGAGCGAGAGGTAATCCCCGCAGTGAGATAAAAACAGGTGAAAACACGTAGGGAAACTTGCAACTTACGGCCCAGAACTAAGTGGAGAAAATGAGTGAGCAAATGAATCATTTTAAAGTTGCACAGCAAGCGACATATCGGCATGGAATAAATATGTCGCAGCTTTATGAAGTGTGAAATGGACCAATGCATAGGCTGCGGCTGTGTGTCACTGTCTGCTGCTCACTGTGGAGGCGCCTCCACCTTTATGGCCATTTGAGTCTTGACAGAATGAGAAAAAAAAAAGTCACAATTTTTTTAACGACACTTGGGATTTTACAAGTTCTGTGATTCTGAGTGCATTCTTTCTGATAAGTTGTTGTTCTTGCAGCTCCTTGGTGGTAAACCAGGATGTTATTTTTATCCCGATGATGCAACAGACTGACTGGGTTATTTACAGAGCTTAGGCCTGTGTCCAGGGTTTGCAATTAAAATGGTTTGCAAACACATCCCAGAGCCCTAATGACCTGACTACCCCAGGCACTGGGAAATGCTCATTATCTGTTTTGTCAAAAAGGCTGGGAAAAATATATATATATATATATATATATATAACAAAAAGTAGAGTTATAAAACCAACCATTCTCAACTTGTTTTTTTTTTTTTTCTAAGCAAACTTCTTGTCATTGTGACATTGTGATTCACCCCACTGCACACAA
>JAFBJS010004584.1:600156-620653 GCA_016785265.1 Paraplagusia blochii
TTTTTTTTGTTTTTTAAAGCAAGAGTCTTGATCTTGGTGGTCTGTTTATCACTACACAGCACACAACGAAATATAATCTCTGCATTTAACCCATCACCAAAATATTGGGCAGCTTTGAACACCCGGGGACTAGTGAGAGAGACGATGCCTCAGCGGTAACTTGGCAGTTGGTGGATTTGAACCTGGAGACCCCTGTACCCCAGTCCAGTTCTTTAACCACTAGGCCACCACTGCCCCAAATTTTATCCAATTACTCGAGTATTAGCAGAGGTTAATTGTACCCCCCATAAGGGCAGGGGTTGATGTTGGTAGAGACTCCAGTAGACTCCAGCACATCCCAAAGATTCTCAATGGGGTCGAGGTCTGGACTCTGTGGTGACCAATCCATCTCATGCTCCCTGAGCCAGTCTTTCACAATAAGAGCCCGATGAATCCTGGCTTTGTCATCCTGGAATATGCCCGTGCCATCAGGGAAGAAAAAATCCATTGATGGAATAACCTGGTCATTCAGTACATTCAGGTAGTCAGCTGACCTCATTCTTTGAACCTAGACCTGACCTCCAATGGGAGGCTCGTATTTGCTTAGTTAAATCCAGGTGGCGACTTTTTTTTTTGGTGTAGTTGGAGACCACTACAGAAATGCAGGCTTTTAATTTATAAGTACTGCTCAATGAACTAAAGTACAACAACACTTTTGTTTACAAATGTTTCAAACATATGGACTGGATTCGCAAATTCAATGTTGTTTTCAAACTTTCGTATTTTTTGCCCATGTTTTTCCCCCTCAAGGAAGTTTGTTGTGCCCAGGGTGTTTACACCAGTAACCACTCACTGACCCTTCTCTCTTTATCCTCCGTCCAGTTGCTCCACCACATTAGAATCATTTTTTATTTTTTTTTTGCCAAAGGCCAGGACCCTGTGTCCATTGATTGTGCAGGATCACGTCACATCATGGATGACCATTGCCCTCACAGTCCAGCCTGGCTCTTGGCCTCAGTGTGCAGCTGTGGTGAGAGTTAGCATTCCTCAACCAGAGGTCAGCGCTCTATTAGCCTCCACTGTAAAGAATGGACCAGTGTTTGTAATGAGTGAACCACAACTGACGGCCGAAATCTACATGAGGAGCAAGTTAACCAATGACCTGTGAGTGTGTGTGTGTGTGTTTTGGTCAAGAGAGAGTGAGAGAGAGAGCATCAGTAGTCTGAAAAAAAAAAACATCATTTTCTCCTCCTACCATTTTTGATCTTGACACCTTATTAATCTTCACAGTTGTGAGATGCATCTTATTTATCAAATTAAGAAGCTGATAAATGGCAGCCGGATTATTCCATGTCAAACAGTGTACATCTTAATGCATGTAAATACATCATTCGGAGCAAATTCACATGATGAATGATGGAGTCGTAGGCGGAACTGCTGTCTCTATTGTTGAGCTACGTAATGGGTTTTTAATGACTCTGATAGTCAAAACACATGTCTATGCTCTGCAGCTGCCTCCAGGTTCAAGCCTGGTCAGTTTGACCAATGCATTTAAACCACTGGTCTGTGACAAACACGCTGTTTTCACAGCTCTTGTTTGAGAGTTCTTGAAAACTTCTGATGCATTATCTAGGCCAGACCTGGGCAAACTATGGTCTGAGGGCCCAGATGTGGCCTGTTTGGCCCTTCAATCTGGCCCATCAACCTACTACTTGTTTATATCATGTTTCTATTTCTGCTTTATATTTCTGTCTTCGATCTATTTGCTCCTATCCGGGCCCCTGCGTCAAGTTGAAGAACCAGGGCTTCAAACGAGTTTAAAGAACCAAAACTAGAAACTTTTGACATTTCGCTTGGAACAGAAATGAAACCAGATTATAACCCCAAATAGAAACCCTTATCTAAAAATAATGGTGACCAATTAATACCTAATGTATTTTGTCCACTACAAATCCTGTGTAGCCCACAATAAAAATCATTTATCTCCTAAAATGATCCAGAAACTATGATTTTATTATTATTATTATTTTCTAACTTATTCAAGAGCGTCGAAACCAGAACATTGAAATATCATTTCTGTTATGGACTGATTGGCAAAAAAAATGTGGTTCAAAGCCATGGTTACTATAGACTTTGGAGTCAAATGACTCTAATTGTAGACTACACAGGATTCTAAACGAACAAAAAGGAGGTATGAAACGGTTACCACTATTTTTTTAATATGCACTTCTGTTCAGAAACCAAATTTTATGTTACCAGTTTTCATTTTCGTTCCTTAAACCTGTTCACAACGTGTTAAAAACCCATCGTGACCCTGGAGTCACAATATTTGGCGACGTCTGATCTAGGCAGAACTTTTTTTTTACGTGTGTTTGCTGACATTTTTGTGTGATTGTGTGTTGATCTTAAAAATTACCTGAATTTTGGCTACTGCTCAGGGCCAGGCATGAGCAAATACTTAGTTATAAACGGACACAATCAACTAGGGCTGGGTCAGACGTATTTGAGCATAAATAAATGACAAGTTAAAGACATGAATTTAAAAATGTCTTTTCTATGTTATCTATTGGAGAAATGTTGCCAGGAGTATAAGATAGATGGATGGATGGATGGATGGATGGATGGATGGATGGATGGATGCGAGATGGGCCACATTTGGCACTTGAGTCATACTTTGCACCAGGTCAGCTGTGATAGTTTGATTTTACTGTTCTGTTGTCTTGTATAAGGTAACAAAGGAGTTTGCAGGTGCAAATGTGAATAAAAGTATGCAACGTCCTTAAGACCACCATAAAAAGTATTTTCTTTATGTATATAAATGCATTAAAACAGTAGTTCTGTTTCTGTGGGACTAGACTGAAGAACTAAAAACTATATTGGATTTTTTAAAATATTTTTTTGGCTCTTTCATCCATCCTCTCTGTCTCTGTTTACCTCTGACACCCTCAGACTTCGCCCTGATTTCTAGTGCACCAGAACTGCACTGGTGCGCTGCTGTTTTTTCACAAATCTCTTTCAAGTGTTGCGAAGACTAGAGACATCTCCGTGTCTTCTGGGACCCCTTGGCCCCGAGTGTCTGCGGGGCTGTCTATGTTAGCCGCTGAGAACGAAGAAGATCTCATACAGTGTGTTCTCAAATCTTTTGAAATCTATTTTTGCGATTGATCCACAGACCAATTCAGTAAACCCAGTGGACCAGAACCTTGCTCATGCGCTTGAGGGAAACTGAGGATATTTGCGTTTCATGGAGGCAAACTGTGAGATGTGCTGGTTTGTTCTGGGCATCCAAAGCTGCACGGTGCTTCACAAGAGGACGGAGTCTCACTCTGAACTCTCTGCCAGAGTGTCTCACTGAGGGACAGATAGATAGTCTTTCCTCCTTTGTTTTTCTTGACTGATCCTCCATCTAAACTTGCTCCATCAGCTCTCTTATCTCCGCTCTGCCTCACTCTCCCATTCTTTTCCCACCAAAATTTTCTTACAAACTCGTTATCTCCACTTTCCTACTACTCCTCTCTTTTAAACTACTTGTGCATGCACTTCTCTCCTCAAAGTGAAGTGTAGCTTGCACAAATTTATCAGTCCTGACAGTGACGGGGGGAAAAAAAAACGCGAATCTGGTGGATCTCTTTTGCTATCAATGTCTAATCCTTTTTTCTTTCTTGCCAGTGCAGATGGCTGTCAGATGCTGCAATCCCAAACACTGTGTTCAGCTGGGATTCAGCTTTGATCTCTTTTGACTAATGGTAATGGCTTGTTTTTGTCTGGGGGGATCTTGGCTGACTGTGTCAAACAAGGATTTCATCAGGGCCGGCCATGTATCTTTTTTTCGTATTGTTCTACGCACAGAAACTTGTGTAAGTTAGTGCGCAGGGAAGAACCTCTGCGGAGGCATGTGACAAGATACACGACCACTTTGCGTAGCTTATCAGTGATCAATGTTTGAGCTGCTAATCCCTCGTGCACTTACGACGCACATCATTCAGTGACTGACTTTATGCATACACACAAGCCGCAGAAGTTAGTCAAAATGAGTGGGAGTGAGGGACAGGGAGGAGACACAAGTGCAGTTAACCCTGTGAGTGAACCGCATTTTCAGAAAAAGAAGGTCAACCTTGAAAAAAAAAACCTAGAAAATGGACATTGTTGTTTTGTATTTCACTGACTGACATACATTTTAACTTCAACTTGTATTTGTTTATAGTGCATGATCATAACAACTGTTATCTCAAGGCACTTTACAAACAACTCTGCATGAAAACAAGAATAAAAAAATATATAGAGACACCCCCTGCCCCTATAGACGATCACACCGGCTGAGGAACAACTCCCAAAAACCCAGAAAGGGAAAAAAAAGGAAGAAACCTCAGGGTGATGGACAGTGGAGAGGATCCTCACCCAGGCAGACAGGCGGGAGAACTAAACATTAGCAAGTAAAAACATGTCTACAATTAAAAGAAGGGCACTTTTGAGTCCATTCATGGTTCAGTCAAGTTTACATTTTACAGTTCTATATTATTTTTATTTGGAAATTTCGGGTTGTATTGATATTTAGTCTTGGAAGGAAATGGATTCGCACCATAGGAACAAAAATGTTATATATAGTTGAAATGTGCATGATACATTTCATTTTTGTGTAGGAAGGTTCATGAGGGACTGGTGTGATGCAGTGTGATTTGGGTGGTGGTCATGGAGACTGGTCAACGTAGATTCATGGTCAAGGTTAAAGAGTTCTGCTGAGCAACTAGACATTTTTTGTGGAAAACATCTCATTTTGAATATATAGATAGATAGATAGATAGATAGATAGATAGATAGATAGATAGATTGATAGATAGATAGATCCTAAACACAGGCTGCAGTATGTTATTACATCATCCCTGAATTGGAAGATAAAACTTACTCGGAGTTTGTCTGTCCCTGTGAAGACATTTTTCCAGTCTATAAGAGGCCATGAGGGACGTTCCCACTTACTGCCCCTGAGCGTCCTGTGCGAGATGATAGTGTGGGGTGTGGTGAGAAAAAAAACCAAATAACTCACACTAAGTTATTTCTTCACGGAGGGAGCGGAGAGACAGCTGATGGGGACGTGTTTAGACAGTTGCGCCAGGGCAGGGCATTCCTCATCCTCCACCAGAGCGCGCATACGGACACATTTGCACATGTGGTGTTGTCTGTTTGGATACGGTCGCACATTTATACAAATATACAGACACAAAATATGGGCAGGGATCTTGAGTCATCTATTACCCTCCATATTTATGTGCGCACACATGCTGAGTGACATTCCATTTCCTCTGCCAACATGCCAGAGATTTATAAACACACGGGCACATATACATACACACTAAGACTAACATACAAACACGTGTGAGCTTGATTACAAAGCTGCGGTTGGTTGACAAATGGCACCGTGTTCATATTCTGCCCGGGGCAGGGAGGTGGTAATGATTCCATAATTGTCCTGAGCGCTCAACGCTCACTTCCAATCAGCATCCAGAGCAACTCCGCTGCTGGCTGCACACACTTTTTGTAACCTGAAAAAAAAAAAAAACCTTGCACACACTCAGACACACACAGAGGGATTCAAAAGACAACTGTGCTTAATTTGAGTCATGTGAAGAACGCCGTTCATCTCAGTGGGCTCATAGTTAACATTTTTTCCGCTCAGGCATTTGCTGTGTGATCCAATCTGTTATTGCACCGAGAGATGGTCAGATACGCTGACCCAGACAGCTGTGTGCCATTGCAGCCATACTTGTGTACGGCCTGTGTTTATACTAATAACATCTGATTCCCACTTTGAACACCCGTGCATAAAAACAACTCTGATTGTTTTTCTGACCTAGCCCTCAGAACCTTGGAGATTATACAGAGTCTGGGAACCAGAAAATTTTGTTTTTCACCGGTTTGGGAGTCCCCTTCAGTCACAGGTTAGGTGGTATGTCACAAAGATGACACAAATACAGTCATGGAAAAAATGATTAGACCACTCTGCTGTTTTCTTCAATTCCTTGTTCATCTTAATGCCTTGTTCCACTAAAGGTTTATCACCTGGGTGAAACAATGAACAGAAAACCATGCAATGACTAAAAGCACTGTATTTGTCAGTACAATGTTATTGCTAGTGATGTAGGAACAGAAGTGATTTTTGTCACTGTCAATAAAACCATGCAAAATGGCCAGAAATCAGCTCTGAAATTAAACTGAATTATGAGCCTTTTTTGTTGTTATTATATTTGTCCAGATTAATGTAGATTAAGTGGAAGCAGACTTTTAAATGGACAAGAAATTAAAGAAAGACTGGTCTAATATTTTTTTCCACAACTGTAGATATGTAGTAGAATATAATCCCATTTCAATCTATTCAAATTTACTAACTCAATAGGAAACATTGGTCTGTTTAGTTGAACACAAAACTAATAAAGATGCAGGAACTGAAGAAAGACATCTTTGATTCTCTTTCTGTCATTGTGTTTTTTATAGCCGTCTGCTGATAAAATGTGGGGCAACATTTAACTGTTGTGTATGTCATGGTCACGTAGACCGACAAGCACACGTTATTTTCACTAAGTAAATCATTTCCAGATCAATTTCAGTTGAATTGAAGGAAATTAGATAATCTCCCACTGTAACCGAGTCTCACGGCAGACTAATGTTCTGTGACAGTGGTTACGCAGTCACTGTCATAGTGAATATTTGACTGGGCTGCATGTACATGAGTGGAAGCAAACAGCAAGGAGTTGCCAATAAAAGTATTAAAAATGTAGTTTTCGTTCTGACATTTTTTTTAAAATGCCCATGTCAAGTTTAAGTTAGCATTGTCATAACTCAAGTCCATTAATTCTTTCTTATCTGAACTGTGTTCAGATAACTGTGTTTGACTTCTATATTGGATCACTTATTTTGACATTAGAGCGGTGCCGGGGTGAGCACTTCAACTGTAGGCCTTCAGCCGTGCCATACATTACAGTCAGTTCTGTTTTCAGTCCGAGAGAGTTTGTCTAATCATGGAACACGTACACGTTGCCTTTAAGGTAGGACATCGCAATCTGGCAATATGATTGGTCTGAGCGCTGTTAACTGAACTGGCTGTGTCCATTTACCTATAGTGGGCAGAGTCCTTCTGATTCTGAAGGCTCTGGCTGATTTCATGGAACCTGTCAACACTAGCTTGCTAAAATATGATTGGATAAAAATTTTTTATCCAACTTTTTTAATGTAAAAACTCTTTTATATATATATTTTCTATCTTTTATATATATATGTATATATTCATAATATAAAATGATTTAAGATATTAATAAATACATTTGTTTTTTTCTGTTTAGGCCAGCGGAGAAGGCTTTGCTGGCCTGCACAGTCCACCATTGCATTATAGGAACAGAAGAGATTGACATTTTGCTGCGGAGAAATGTGTCCATGGCTTTTCTTCATGACTGTTCCTGTTCTAAACTCTATCTAGTATATGCTTAAAAAAATTCTCATGTTTCCCATGTTTTCTTGTTTCTGCCGTCCTTCTGAGGAAGGTGTGCCCCATAGTTTGAGAACCACTACATTAAAGGATCTTGTAGAGAGAACATCCACTGTTCTAAACTCAGGTTCGATAGGTAAAATGAGTTGTGCCAATAAAACTGATATTTGTCATACCTGTGTATTGTATTGTATACTAACACAGTTTAGTACACAGTAAAGTACTTTTACACCTTGTGCTTTAATTTTGCAATTTCATGATATATTTATACAAGAATAAAGTAAGTCAGGTAAAAAGAAAAAAAAAACAAAACAGTAGTGAGATTTTTTGTTTAAAAGATTTATAAGAAAACAATATTCCAGTGTTCTTATTCCAAGCCTACTACTAATTGGGTATGAACCTGTGGTTCCGTCATCCTGGAACATCTTTTTGTCCCGAAACTATATCGGAATACTTCAGGACTGACTCCTCTGAAATTTTGCCAGGAATGTCAGAAATCCTAGTTGCGTGGGAGCGCCCTGCCATGTTCCTCCTGGGTTAGTTGGATGACTGCTCTGCTCTGTGTTTCTGCTCTAAGCACTGCCCTCTGCAGGATGCCTGGACCGCATGTGATGATGTAAGCACAATTTCCCCCAGTGCTGTGCAACTGCCTGTGGCTATGAATCAGTTCTGGGCAGAGACTCTTTTTTTTGGGGGAGGCGGTGTATCTTTTCTCTCATGACTCTTTTACCACTGCTTGTTTGATCAGTGTCAGATGAACAGATGTAACTTAGTACGGTTACATCAGGTGTTACATGAGTTAATGAAAGAAGACGGAGACATGTAAACACTGTCTCAACATCAGGTTAGTCATCGCTGGTGGTTGGTGACATCAGCCTGAGTCCATATGTTATTATATCAGTCTACTGGTCACATAGACAATGAATGGAGCATTTTAACGCGGCCCGCCATGCTTGTCCAAATGATCATTTATGTATATTACAGTTACAATACCTGAGTTTCCCCAGTAGATGACATCATAAAGACTATTAGAAATTTTGCATATTAGGTTTTATACATTTTACATGCCATTCTTCTTAGTTCAAAGGAACGCTCCATCTCTCTGCTCTTGACTCGGCCCCCGTGTCCAATTTTAGAATAAATTGTGGTCCGCAGGTCAAAAAGTTTGCCCACCCCTGGTATATACTGTATATAGCGTGCTGCTTAGTGAAGCCTTCAAGGTTTGCTGCACAGTGTGATGATATGGAGGAGGTCTATACGAGGCTGCTCAGGAAGGCCTTGGGGGTCTTCTGTGTTAATTAAGTAATTACTTTGCTAATTAGACACGTTGGATGTGGACCCCTCCCCCATAGCCCACCTCTGCTCTCCTGTGTGCTCTCTAGAATCTTGAAGCAGCCTTTCACTCATTTAGTCGGAAACAACACGTAACATCCTGTGGTTTTCATCAATTGTTTTAATCTGAAAGAAAACCAAGCAATCAGCTGTTTTTTTTCAAGTTCTGGTCGCCATAAAGCAGAATGTTTATCAAGTGTTTGTGTTTCCCAGACACAGATTAGGCTTAGAATCAGACTAACATGTAATATTCATCGTAGGCTCCGCGATGCCGGGAATATGGGTCGGGATTGAGTTTAATCTGTGCTTGACCTGTGGAAGTTTTCTGGCCAGTGTGTTGTGCACTTGTTAACATTGGATTATTGTTTGACTGTTTATTAAAAGTCTTTTTATAGATGAGATTTGTGTTTGGGCTGTTGGAATAGAGTGAGCAGGAATTTAGGGCAAATAGGGCAAATACAGACCGTGTAGCTCCTCCTCCACCTCCGTCCTCTGCTAAGGGCAGGTTTCAATGGCATTTTTTTTTTTTTATTTGGGGTGGAGGCAGATTTCTTCCTGGACAGAAAACTTGGAGGCTGAGCACACAAATAACATGAGATAGAAATATTAATTTTGGCAAATTTTTATTATTTCGCATTTATTTTGAAATCCAGTCATGACCAGTACAGACCACGAACCACCAGTTGAAAAACAGTGGTATAGAGTTAAATAAAAAAAAAAAGTCAGACATTTGAGTTAAAATACTAAACTAGATTCTGTCTTTCATTTTGTTGATGTGAAGTGGAAAATTCTTGTGGGTTTTGTTAATTTGCAGACTGTTTCTGTTTGCAAATTCAGGGGCAGGATACAGTATATCGTATACTTTTACAGGGGACAGGACTCCTTGGTGTTTCAACCTCTTACCTCCTGTGTTTTCTGTCACCAAGGTAAAATGTTGCTGACAACTAAACTTTTTGAAAAATTACATATATATTAACCTTCCTCACAACCCCCAACCCCAAACCAGCTGCATTACTCTTTCCCACACAGTCAATGACAGTGACAAGTTTGAGAATAGAAATATAACACATAGAGATGACATACATTATACACCTAGCAGAGAGATGCTGCGTTGCATGAGCCAATCAGTGTGAAGAACAGAATAGAAATTGATATGTCATTATTCTATATGTATATATGTGTGTGTATATATATATATATATATACACAAAACTATATAAAAATGTTATATATATATATATATATATATAATTTTTATATAGTTTTGTATGTATGTATACAGAGTGAATCAGAGGAGGGGAGGTCATGTAGACTGCTGCCCATGTGACCTGGTATTGATAAGATGAATGAATGAATGAATGAATGAACGAATGAATGAATAAATGTGAATAAAATTGCAATGTATTGAGGAAGGAAAAAAGAACCGCAATGTACTACACACTTCAGGGCCTCCATTGAAATGACCCAGAGAAATGTTTTTTCTATATTCACTTTCCTTCGATCCGTAACAATCTACAGTGTTTTTTTTTTTTCTCTCTCCAGTAGAAATGACGTAAACACTTTTCTCAACGGTTGGTTAACTTTTTGCGTGTGTGCGTGTGCTCTAGTCCCTGTCTCAGATGTCTTCTGTCCATTTAGCCTTCTCCTCTCTCCTGTTTTTCCCCCCTCCTCTCCTTTCTCCCCTTCTCACTCCCATTACCTTCCTTCTTCCCATTTCTCACCTCCTTCTCATATCTTTCCAATTTATTTTGTCATATCTCTCCCCTCTCATTTCTACTCCTCTCCACGCTTCTCCTTATGCTCTCACCCTCCCCTTCCTTCCCCCACAGCCCCCCTTTTCTTCTTGCTGGCCTTCCTCCGTCTCCCCCCTCCTCTGCCTCCTTCTCTTCTCTCCCTCCTTTGGAACTGGGAGTGCTGGGTTGGGTGAAAGCAGCAGCTGCAGAAGGAGCAGCTGCTCGATGAGTGTGTTTGTGTCTGTATGCATATGTGTGTGTGCCACAGTTTGTCTCCTCCACCAGGCTGCTTGGGCAGGGCTGGTCCCAGCAGGGCATCACAGTCCTGCCAATATCGCCCATACCCTCCCTTCCTGCCAATCGCCTCCTATGTATGTCTGCTGATACACAAGTTGTAAACAACACGTACACACATATATGTACATACGTACGTATATCAATCTATCTCTCTCTCTCTCTCTCTCTCTATATATATATATATATACATATATGTGTGTATATATAAATTACATAAAGTTATATCATATACAGTCATATATATCAATATGACTTTATATGACTGCATGCAATTTATTAATTTATATATATATATATTTACATATATGCATATACATAAATACATATATTCAAATACAGTTAAAGCTATGACTTACTGTCAGAAGAACAATAATTTTCAGACCGCCCTCTTATTTTCTTCAGTTTCGTGTTCATTTTGTAATCATATATATGTGTGTATATATATATGTGTATATATATGTATGTATATATATATATATATATATCCATATATATCAATGTGTGTGTGTGCGTATACCCATAAATTACATAAAGTCATATCATATACAGTCATATATATCAATATGACTTTATATGACTGCATGCAATTTATTAATTTATATATATATATTTACATATATGCATATACATAAATACATATATTCAAATACAGTTAAAGCTATGACTTACTGTCAGAAGAACAATAATTTTCAGACCGCCCTCTTATTTTCTTCAGTTTCGTGTTCATTTTGTAATCATAACAACAAAAACATGTTACATGAGGTTAATTCCAGAGCTGATATCTATATGTTTTCCATGACTTTCTTGATAGTAACCAAAAAGAAAAGTTTTCCTTTCGGCTTGGCCCTTTTTTCAGGGATTGCCATAGCGGGTCAACAATTTCTATCTCACCCTGTCCTCTGTAAGTCTCCTCTTTGGCCTTCCACTCTGTCTCCTACCTAGTAGCTCCATCTCTAGGATCATTCTTCTACCAATGTATCCACTGTCCCTCCTCTGAACATGTCCAAACCATCTTAATCTGGCTTCTCTAGCTTTTTCCCCAAACCTTCCTGTCTCTGTTGTCCCTCTTCTCATTCCTGATCCTGTCTATCCTTGTCTCTCCTAAAGAGAACCTCAGCATCTTTAACTCTTCCACCTCCAGCTCTGTCTCCTGTCTTCTACCTATTCCTAGTGTCTCTAAATTGAACATCATTAAACTGTATTAAATTTATGCTTTCCTGTGTTCATGTTCATGTCATTGTATTCTTCAGGTAAATTACCTGAAGGATACGTAAAGGTATGTTGTTTTAGATAACATACATGAAGAATACAATATATTAGCCAGAAAATCCAAGAAAATAAGGCTATTGTATTTTTTTGACCCATGACTGCATTTGATGATGAGAGATATGGATGGATTACAGTTGGTTGATATGTAAAAAAAAAAAAAACAGCGTTTGGTAAAGTGCACAGTCTGACGTCCTTTCACACTGCAGCCTCCAAGGTTTACTGCCCAGGGCAATGTTAAGCTGAACTCTCTGTGTCTGAAGGTGAGGTGGGAGGGGGCAGATGAGAGTGTGTGTTGGGGGGGTCATCACATTTCATAGTCAATGGATAGTCCTCAGAGGCTTTTATTCTATGCAGAGGCGATTTCCATTCGCCCTTCCTGCACGACTGCCGCCCCTCTCCCCTCACTCACTCACTCCCACCCACACAGACACACTCACTCACTCACTCACTGACACCTCTCATCATCAAATTATAGCCATTTTAAAGCCTTCTCAGGTTGCTGTTGTCTTTGTTTGGGTGTCGTAATGAGAGATAGGCCCGAGGCAAAGATTTTTTCCCAGGTAAACAAACAAAGCTTTAGGATAATATTTGCTCTGGATGGCCTCTGTATAATAACCTTAGTTGAATATGACTTCCACATGGGAAACCAAAGCAAAGAAAAAAAAAAAAAATCAGGACAGAGGAGAAAGGGGGGAAAGGATGGAAGACTGACGAACAGAAGGTGAGAATAAAGGAATCGTAGCTATCAACCGGTTAGTGGTGACAGCTGAGGTAATACCGTCATGTCACTGGAGCCAACCATGCAGAGAGGGAAGCTCGTCTGCCTATTGCTTTTCTATTGCACTGTCTGCATTTGTGTAGCGCCGTCTTATTGCCTCGTGGCTGCTTACCTCATGTGACCAGGCTTACCTTATATTCCACCAAGCCGCAGTCTATACCTTCCCCTTTCATCTCCCCCTCCCTTTTTTCACCCCCTCCCCCCTCGTATATCTGATCTATTCTGGTGCCCTATCTCAGAAACATCCATCCACCAAACTGCCACTTCATTTATTTTCCTTTATCTCACTCGTCTCCCTCCGAACCTCAAACACTGCGGTCCATTTTTGCATTTTTCCACTTGTTTTTTTGACACTCCTGTGGGAAGCCCTTTTCCCCATGCTGTTCGCAGCCTTGTCCTGGGGGGAGGTCATTTCTTATGCCCGTGGGGTGCTGCTCCTGTTGCCTGCACAAACCAGGGTAAGTGGGCAGTGTGCTGGACTGGAAGGATGAACAGCTGGAAGGTTGGAGGCCAGTGGGGGCCAGTGCGGGCCAAAGAGGTCAGAGCCATTCAAAACCTTGGCTCCTAGCTCAAAGGTATGGGGTGAAAGAGGATCATGCTTCTGGAGTAGAAAAAGAGCTCTTGTTTCCCCCCATGGCGCACAAAGGACACAGATGTGCAGTCAGCCAAGCAGAGTCTGCCAAACAACAATCCCATCCTTCTCTTGTCATGTGATTACATTTTCTCTGTTTCCTGCTCGGCAACAGGAATTATTACATTTGCGTTGCGGTACGCCTATAATATATGGTGTTTTTTTAATAAAAACAAAGCTGTGTCCGTATATGTCTTCACTCGGCTGCTGTCGCCACATATATATATGAAACATGCCCGTGGACTGTTCATCTTTTACATTTACGACGCTCATATAGGAGGGGAAGAAGTCAATAACTTTCAGGGCCGGGTGCAGAGCCACTAAGCCGTACCCCAGACTTGTGGTATCGAAAAAGCAACTTTTTTTGATTAGTAAACAGCGGAGCGTGCCCTTCAGGGTACTTCCCAGGACTGGGAGGGACGTAAAGGTTAATCTTCAGTTTATTGCCACCAGCAGTCAGACAGATAGTATCTTTTAAAATTCCTTGTCAGCCACTATTGATCCACTGACATCAGAAGCCCCCAGACATGACATTTCTTGTTTCCCATGCTGCCTGCACCATTACATGACTATTTATATTTCTGTATGTGAGAAACAATAGCATCGTTCTGTGGCACAGAGATGCTACGCTGCTCCTGAACCGGGTTTTTGTTTTTGTGCCTAAAGTAGGGGCCACACATCACGGGGGCAATAGGAGCTCAAAAATATAGAGATCAAACACTCTTAAAGAATCTCATTAAATGTTTTGCACTTAAAAAAATTAAATGTAAAGTCGGATTGCTTGTATGCGTTGGTACCTGAACACACCTTGTGCAACAGCTACAACCTTGTTTTTATATACAAGAAATCGATTCATTCATTCCCATAGGGTCAACAGTCTCCATAACTGTCATCCAAATCACACTGCACCATATTGTGAGTTTTCCTGTGGAGGAAGTTGTGTACTGCATGCTCAGAACAGCTCGGTGGCTGGTAAAGGATTCGAACCTTAAGACTGACACAAGTCACTTCCTTAACCACTGAACCACCACTCATGCCCCACAAATGACCAGTTAATGATATCAATTATGATGATGATGATTATTATTATTACTATTATTATTATTATTATCTGCATCTCCCCTGTTCTTCCACCTCCATGTCCTCCATCACTGCGTCCATCAATCTCCTCTTTGTCTCCTACCTGGTAGCTCCATCTCTAGGATCATTCTTCTACCAATGTATCAACTGTCCCTCCTTTGAACATGTCCATAAAAACAAAGTAATATTGAATAGTAAATATAATAGTATATTATATTACTATAATAGTAAATACAAATATGTATTCCAAAGATCTCAACTGCAATTTTGGCAGCAATTGTGGATATTGCTGACCTGGATGAGCAGAAAAAGATTAAAAAAGTGAATAAAAGTGGAAAAAAAAGAAGTTAATCTTTTCACATACTTAGCAGCATTGTCTGTTGGTTTGTAAAAGGTGCTCAGACCAAAATATAATGCTGTTTGTGCTGCGGTTGATACTTTTTAATTTCACTTCAACATCTCAAGGTCTTATTTAGACTGACACAGATCCGGTTTAAAATGTCCAGACTCATTACAGTAATACAGCCTGCAACCAATACGCCGGCGTGTCTCATCTGTGGCTGTCACTTGTCAGAAACACAGGCTGAACTCTTTCTCCATCTGCCGCTAAACTCATAATACACCAGGATGTGCTCACTTTTACTGTCTCCCCACTACAGTGACTGAATATAAACCAGACATCAACCCACGTCAGTCGCCGGATGGTTAAGGCGTCCTCTCCCAATAGCATCTTGCGTCTTCTCTGTGCTATCACCACTATTAATCTGAGTATGTATCTTATTTGAGGAAGACAATGGGTTCAGGCTGCCTGTTGTCCTACTCTCTTTCTCTCTCTCCACTCTGTGTCTTCCTACGACGCTGGCCAGTGATGGGAAATCTATATGGTGCGAGAGGCCAATTTAGGTGGCTCCAACAGTGTGGGCTTGAGGAGTGAGCATCCAGGATAAACAGAGTGAATAATACCTGCACTCTCCAAATGATTTCAGCTCAGGCAGATGGAAGGGGACGGTATTTTTCATCAACTACCTTCCCAACACATGTGATTTAGGAGGAAGAGAGGAGGTTAAGGAAGTTTTCCTCCTGTGGTGTTGGTGTTCTTTACAGAGGTTCTGTACCTGCATTTAAAGGAAGTATGCCAAAAAGCTGAGCGCCGTTGAACCTCCTGAACTATCCCTTCTTTAGCCCCTTGTCAAAAAAGAAAAGAAAAATCCCAGTGTTTGTCTTTGTTTACAGTTTGAACAAATGCGGACAAAATTCCCCCTTTAGGTCTTTGTAGTCCAGCGTGCAGCTCTTCTGAGCCTGCAACTCATTTCTATTTAAGATACGGTGTATCAGGCTTAGTGGGCTGCAATTAATTCACTGCCTCCAGGGCCTCTCTGGCTTTGTGTGAGGGGTCAGTCTGGGTCAGACCAGATTTTTTTTTTTTCCGAGAGCAAGCAGCAGTAGGTTTGTGTTGGATCAGATGAGACTGGGCTAATTCTCTTCAGCAGCTGGTCCTTTTCACTCGCTGTTTACCCTCAAATGCAAAATCTGCTGCTTTGCCCCATTGGCCTATAAAGAAATCTCTTTACCCTCCAACTAACCAAATTTAACAATCCTCTTCATTAAAAGCAGAACTGAGTTGTTTCTCTCTTTTTCTTGCATCTATTGATTCTGTTGGGGGGGGTGTTTGGTTTTGAAGTAAGCAGCAGAAGCTCTGGATTGGCCTGGCTTGGATCTAAATTGAGTTGTGTCATGTATCTCCCAGCCAAGCCACCTCTTTGGTTTCAAAGCCCCATCATTATCTCTGGTGTTTCTTGTCTTGCCTCCCTCTCTTTGGCAGATTTAGCAGAATCTGAGCAGATCCTGTGGTCATCTGGTTAGTTGTGTGGTGGGTCAGCCAGTTCTTTGTGCTTTCTGTGGCCACCACCTCTGCATCTGGGAGTTGTTTGCTGAATGCTGTGTCATCAGAGCTTTGCTGCCTTGCCTCAGAGCAAGCTAAGTCTAAACACTGCACTTTGTGGCTGAAAGACCATCTGTCATGGGGAGGGAATCCGGCTTCTCCTCCAAAAAAGCATAAACAGGGGCAGGCTGTTAAGCCGTGTCGCAGCTCACTGTCATGGAAATGCCCCCATCTGAGGGAGACTTAGGGCCTAATCCTGCACCCTCCCATCTTTGCAGCTGCCTTCCAGGCCCTGCATGGTTGCCTGTGCATACTCACTGGCTGTTTAGCGGAGAGAAGGGCCTTATGAATAACATTTAATCAGATATGGCTGGTCGTCCGGGTTAGATGGCGGTTTACAGCATGTGTTTGTATGCTAAGCCTGTTATCACACATACCCTGGCCTGACTCAGTGGGTTTATCCACAGCTAGATAAAACTAATATATAGAAATATAGACACAAAGATTTTCCTCCAGGCAGAGACACATCTCTAACAGATACTCATTCAGTTTTCATCTTCAGGATGCAACACATAAATACGATGTATGTTTGCGTTCACCTGTTTTTTTTTTTCTTTTTTCTTTGCTATGTGGACAGAGGAAGAGAATTGTTGCTTCTTAGCGTTGTTTATTTTGTTAATGTGTTGTTTTTGTTGACGCTAATCATAGGAGTGAAGACTCGATTAAGATGATAGAAAGAGAGAGAGAGTGAGAGAAAGTGACGGGTGAAATAACCGATAAACGATAGGGTGAGCGAGAGTGTGCTTTGGATGATACAGAGAGAGAAAGAAAAAAAACAAGTAGAAAGTAAAATGACCGAAGAAGGGACAGTGGGCTGGGCAGCCAGCGTGTCGAGTGGAGAATGTACACTTTAAGTCACACTATACACTGCACACACACAACATGTACAAATATGTGTGTATACATACATATATATGGTTGTGTTGGTGTGTACATATGTGTGGGTGTACAGTATGTGTATAAATAAATGCACATACATGTTTTTTTTTTTTTCGATTCTGCTTGACCTTGTTCTGTTCGCTTCAACTTGTGTATATTGTTATATATTTTCATTTTGTTTGGTTTTTATTTATTTACATTTATTTTACTTGCTTTTTCTTTAACCATATTTAACTTTTATGGACACATTGCTTGATCCTGATCTTGATCTTGAAATGGAGCGCTCATAACTAGATGTGTCCTTGTATCCTTGCTGACTCACATGGAATAACTTGGAATACTCATATTCCAGGTAGGTCTGCTGGAAAGTAAACTTTAAAGTAAAGTTGGCTGGATGATACATAACACATGCTTTAAAATCGAGATACAATATTTTACTGTAATTCTACGTGTAATAGCACTTAAATAAAAAACACAGACACAGATGTTTTCACTATGTGAATCTTCCACTAGATGTGAAGCAGCAAGTGGGGTTAAATTGTCTAAAAAAATATATATATATATTAGAAAAAAAAAACACAAACCTATAGTTACAGGGATAAAGCAGGATTTGCAACATTACAAAAAATAATAATCACAGAACCAAATGAAGTTAGTTTGGTGTAAGTGGCTCAGAAGCCTTTTTAGCTAGTGGGTAAAAACTGTTTCTGAACATGTTGGTTCCGGGGCCAGATGTTCCCGCCTGGAACTCCTCGAGGCTGTGACTGGTGTCTTTGGTGTGAGCAGTAACAGAGAGTAGTCGACAGTACTGGCCACTATATACTATATCCTCCATATATCACGACAAAGATAATCCACAGCTGTGGGATAGCAGGTCTGGAGTGTTTATGATAAATCATCATCTTTCTTCTCGACCCAATTCCTCTTTTTACAATCACGACAAGGCTTGACTGAGCCTCAAAGCAGCCAGTGAAGAGGAGCGGTGGAGAGAGGGTCTGAGAGCACAGACCGTCCTAACATTTCATACATGATTGCAGAGATTTATGTGAGGTAATTATTGGAGTTATGTCTGCCAACCCAAGGAAGATCAATTCTTTCAATCAATTCCACTTTTAAGAGGATAGTCCAGATTACCAGGGCTGAGGGCCAATGTGGACAAGGGGCCTGTAATGCTCTTAATAAGTCACTAAAATGGCTTTTGGAGCCTCTCCTTGTTACCAATTTCTTTTTTTGGAGGGATCAACATTGTTGCTTTCCATTTTCCGTCTCCTTTTTTTTGTTGTTTTTTACTGTATTTTTTCACTCCCGGCCTCCAGTGTAGGCAATAAATTATTTACAGGCTGTGGATTATTGAAAAAGGTAAAGGGTAATATTTATCTTTAGTTGCTCTATCGGCACATTTGCAAACAATCAATAATTTCTTTTACAACTCATTTTAAATCGATGGCTGCAGAGATGCAATTTTCCATTGTTCTGATAAAGGCCAGGTAATGGACTGGTGAATGCCATGAAACAGGGAGGCGAAGCCTGCATCCACTTATCTTTGTTGAAGTAATACGTTCAACCTTTTTCATTAAATAACCGAATCAGCGCGACAAGTTGTCATGCAGGAATGCCTCCGTAAATGTTGGCTGGTTTAAAAGTCAAAGAGCAGGGGTGACTGGGAAAAACGCACATCCATCTGAGAACGACATGAAAACATTTGGAGCGTAATTGTTAGGAGCTCTGGTTATTTACATGGCTGATAGGAGTGTGGTAGTGGGTTCCAAATGGAATTGGGAGGGTGGTCGCCACATACCCACGCTTTGAGGCTTGCATCAGATATATGGGTTAAAAGTCACCACAGCAGAGATGGGATCGCTGCCCCGTTCCCAGCCGCTGCTTATTTAGACATACCAGCAGTCTGGAAAGTCAACAGTCGGGAAGGACAGGGACTCGCACGAGCAGCATTGAAACCCGAGACAAACAAGTCATCCTAAGATGGCTCTGCTGGTCTGGGATCAGATCTGAGTTTGACCCCACTGGGAGTCAAACCACACCAAGATTGGAAGAGATCGCTGATCCCGGTTCTGCAGCTGCGCTCTGACCAATATGGTAAACACAAACCACGGCCATGGTTAGTTTGTCCGGTGTTACCAGCGCTCACTGGGGAAGAAGGTCAGCGAGGCCCTGTCAACAGTGGAAGCTACAATTCACCTCAGGCCTTGTGTTAGTAACAAAAGAAGGAAAGAAAACACAACTGAAAGGGTGACACTCCCCACTCACCCCCAGAAGATAATCCATCATGATTCTACACCCCTGTGTTGGACACCGCCCCGTGCTATAGTTATTTTAAAGATTATGTTTAAACGATAAAACTTTAATGTCTCTGAACACACAGTTTTATGATTAAATCATAAGGAAAATACTGACTTCCTGTCCAGTAGCCAGCTGACCTGAGCATCTATTCATGGAATTGAAAACTCCAGGGTAAGAAAAAGAAAAAAAAAAAATCTTCTAAAATAACAAAGCAGCGTCTCTTCATATCCTCCGTTTAAGTCCACATTTTTTGAGCGGCGTTCCCAGCCGAGAATTCTGGGAGATGACTTTTGCACTAGGTCATAACCCACTTCCTTGATTTAGCCTTGATTTAGACTGGCATTGTTTGTCTGAAGGGCTGAAAAACCAAAGGGAGTTGTGGGAAAGCTTCAAAGCTTTAATACAAGTTTAAAAATTGGTTTGTTTTCATTTTAACGTTTGTGATTTTTTTCTGATCCTAACTGGATAAAATGCGACATTTGACCAGGTTTCAAGGTGACAACTTTGGATTAATGACATCTGTCTTAAAATATTTCCTATTACTTGTAAATTTAATACAGTTTCTCTGAATGTAATTTACGCTAATTTTTCTAAGCCTTAGTTTATTTTTGCTTTTCTGAAGAACACATGACATAGAAACGTCTATGGATGGATGGATGGATGGATGGATGGATAGGTAGGTAGGTAGGTAGGTAGGTAGATAGATAGATAGGTAGGTAGGTAGGTAGGTAGGTAGGTAGGTAGGTAGGTAGGTAGGTAGGTAGGTAGATAGATAGATAGATAGATAGATAGATAGATAGATAGA
>JAFBJS010004584.1:621272-644454 GCA_016785265.1 Paraplagusia blochii
ACAAAAAAAAAAAAATCTTCTAAAATAACAAAGCAGCGTCTCTTCATATCCTCCGTTTAAGTCCACATATTTCGAGCGCGTTCCCAGCCGAGAATTCTGGGAGATGACTTTTGCACTAGGTCATAACCCACTTCCTTGATTTAGCCTTGATTTAGACTGGCATTGTTTGTCTGCAGGGTTGAAAAACCAAAGGGAGTTGTGGGAAAGCTTCAAAGCTTTAATACAAGTTTAAAAATTGGTTTGTTTGAATTTTAACATTTGTGATTTTTTTTTCTGATCCTAACTGGATAAAATGCGACATTTGACCAGGTTTCAAGGTGACAACTTTGGATTAGTGACATCTGTTTTAAAATATTTCCTATTACTTGTAAATTTAATACAGTTTCTCTGAATGTTATTTACGCTAATTTTTCAAAGCCTTAGTTTATTTTTGCTTTTCTGAAGAACACATGGCATAGAAACGTCTATAGATGGGTGGATGGGTGGGTTGATGGATAGATAGATAGATAGATAGATAGATAGATAGATAGATAGATAGAAATTATGGAATTAAATATTTTCATTTCATATGTTGTGTAATTTGTAAACCACACCAAAAGGTAACTCTCCCTAAATACTTGAGAACTATATATAAACTACAATTAGTTCATTCATGGAGGCAAAAACCCTTTACATGGAATCTCTCATTCATCCTCTTATCTGTCACTTGGTCTCAGGGGCAGCAGGTTTCATTACTGCCACCCAAATTACACTGTTCCTTACTGTGTGCCCTCCTGTTGATGGTGATCCCACTGGAAATGATGTGGGTCGGTGGCAGTGCTATGCTATGTTGCTACCTCAGTGGCAACCTGGCAGCTAGTGGATTCGAACGTGAACCCCTGCAGACCCAACTCTGCTTCCTTAACCACGAGGCCACCACTCGCAGCACGTGGAGTATTACCAGGTGTATTTAAGCACATTTGGCTCGATGTTACAAATTTAGGTTTGTCATTCTTTTGTGTCACCTCTCATCATGTTCCCTAGGAGCTCATGGTCATTTTTTGTTGCTTCAATAACTGTTTCTTGGTCATTTAAAGCTTGAGTAATACTCATTGTTTAGATATGACTTAGTAAAAAATAAAATATCCTCATTAATGCTCAATAATGGTCAAGAATGTACAAGTATTGTCCATTGACTCCGGTTGCAAAGTTTTGTGACTTATAAAGTGTGGGGACTTTTTTAATTTTTTTTTTTTTAAAGTTAGAAAAACATTGATCTACGTTTTGTTATGTTGTCCAGACGCTGCAGCCCTAAACCGAGCCACAATTGTCATTTCTGTTTTGTTTACGTACCCAACATCACGCGGCATATCCTGGGTTTTAATAAGTGGAGCTCACTGCATGTTTACGACCCACTTTTACTGGGATTCACAACATTTAATGACTGTATAAGATCTGGGAGAGAATGTAAATCCGCCAGGGGAGGTGTTCAATGATGCAACGTCTCATTGCAATAAATATCATAAATGCAGCGTTAAACTTCAGTCGCTAAAACTGATATACGTGGACGGGCGTCCTCTTACGTCTCCCCTCATGTGAATTCGGATGCGGCTTTAGTTTACGGCACTAATACGGCCCATGTGTGAGGCCACAGCCTTTAGCTATTAACTGTTAAATCTGGTATTAGCATCTAAACTCATTAATGTCGCTTTGGACGCAGAAAAGAGCAATAATCTTGTGTGGAAACGTCCTGCGAAACGCCAAACGAGCATTTCATTCATCTCACAACAGCATCGAGTGCCTGCAGGGCTTCACTGTACAAGCGTACAATTAAGTGGATTTAGTGCCTGGCCCAAATGCTGCTGAGAGCACTTCCTTTAGCAGCAGTTCTACTTTCAGACATGTTAATTACAGCCCCTGATGAATCTGCCATGCATTTGGTATAGAACCTCCGTCTGGTTACTGGTCGCTGTGGCTGTAAAACACCTCAAGAGTTCAGTCTGTCTTTTTTTTTTTTAACCTTCTTAAAGTTCTAGTCATCGTCAAACTTACTGCCAACATGGAACCACCGTCTTCGCTCCCCTGAACCACATGAAGGGAAACTATTTTCAGGGCCCAAATTTTTAGTTGGTAAAGATTGGTCGTGTGTGAGTGAAGGCAGCCAAGGAGGTGCTAATATATATTTTTTTTTTTCTGTGCATTTGATTTCCTCCTTATTTTTACCCCCTCTCTGCCACTCTACAGTTGCCGGCTCATACCCCAGAGACATCTGCAGAAAGGTTTGCATTAGCATGTGAAAGGGTTCACGCAGACAATGCTATGCATTATGTATTCACAGCATTTGTATGAAATGCAGCCGCTGTCATTCTCGGTAGCCTCTAATCTACTGGCAATATATTTCAGGCTGAGCGCGGAAAACAATATAAAGATGACACGCGGCGTAGACGACTGCTACTACCGCACCTACCATGTTGTTTGCTGCATCCTGCGTCCCGGGAAACATCAAATGTGAGACGGCGTTAGATGAGAGAGAAATAGCTGAGCTGACTGTCTACGTCCAAGACACACTATTTAGTGATCTCTGTAAATAACTTCTTTTTTTTTTTTACCTTCCTTAACCTGGAGGCTACTTATAAAAGCAGGCAGGGAAAATAATCCATGTGTCGTAAAGTTGTCACTATGCAAAATCAGCTTCATTTTCACTCCCAAGTATTCAGCGAGTGTGTGAAAAGATGGAGATATTAAATCCTATCCTCACGAGACAAACAATGTTTGTTGGAGATGTTCCAAAGGTGTAAAACACCTTTTATCTCCTAATGATGCAGCTGAATTCAATCCAAACGCCACTCTCTTCGATTTAACAAATATCGGACCCATCTGCGAACACAAAGTTGGACGCAAATATGAAATTTTAACAGACGCTGCTGTTCTGTGGGGTTATTTATTGTTTGGGTGTAGTCTAGCAGTTGGCGTTGGTCTAAAATCTGACATCATTATTCATAATGTATGTAATAATAAAGTACTAATAAACTCTGTAGACGCACTTGTTAGGGATTTACCCAACATGTGTTGTTTATAAACTGTTTACTAACCAGAGGAAACAAAGCAAGGGATCGTTGAAACACATCAGGGAGGCATTTTGACCCAATGTGCACCAGACTGGGTCAACTGAAATTTCTGCAACTGGGGCCAAGACCCTGGTCTCCCTGGTCACATGACCCGACTCCTTAACCATAGTTACTGACATTATCAATTTGAACTTTAAATCTTTACTGTTGCCATCAGATGCAGGTTCTCAGTCATCCAGGTCATGGTCAAGGTGAAAGAGTTTAGTTAGGCAGCTGGACATTCAGTTTTTTGGAAAACGTTTCTCCTCTCGTCCAAGAGGCTTCTTCAGACCACTGAGCATTGGACACATGTGGCACACTAACATGTTCCCAAGTAAAGTGCTGAATCAGATGGAATACTTGATACTGTTTGAGTATTGATAGAATTCTAATGATGTTAGGCATGTAATAGGACCTGGATCCCTGCAGAGCAGTGTTTCATATATATATATATGTGTGTGTGTGTGTGTGTGTGTGTGTATTGTGTTGAATAACTGTGATGATCTCTTATTTTCCAGATTCGCTGTTTTTGCACACACATGGCATTTTTTGGGTGAGCTTCAAGAAGAAGTCATCTAAATTGGTTTTCAAAAAGTCCTGATTTTCGAGAGAGCACCAAGGGTTTCTAGTGCAGTAACAAGGCAAATAGTGGCTATTTTGATGAATCTAAAGAAAAGAATCTCACCTGTCTCTTTCTCTTAACTACATCCACTTAAGCTCCATTTTCATGAAATACATCAAACATAACATTAAATCTTACAGACACCCATTTATGTTGCTAGATAGATAGATAGATAGATAGATAGATAGATAGATAGATAGGTAGGTAGGTAGGTAGGTAGGTAGGTAGGTAGGTAGGTAGGTAGATAGATAGATAGATAGATAGATAGATAGATAGATAGATAGATAGATAGATAGATAGATAGACACGAACATATATATACATTTATGTATATGGGTTTTGTGAATTCTTTGGTGGTTGCTCCAGTAAGATGAAGTAAAGTGCAAAGTCTATTCTCTTTATTTTAAATTGAGATGACTTTTTCAAAGTATTTCTATCTATCAGAGCCACATTCTCATATCTTTGTCTTTCTGACTCCTCTAGAGTATCACATGTTTGTTTTCATGGAGCAAAAAGTCCCTGAGTGTGTCGGTGTACTCTGGCTGTCTGTCATCAGCCTATCACATGTCACAGTAAACTTAGCTTTCAAGGCAGTCGTGGCCCTGGGCTGCCACAGCTGCTGCTGTTTGAGCCCAGCAACAACGCTGTTTGGCCCAACAGACGGAGACAGGGTGGGCCGAGCAGTGAACAACACACAACCTCAAATTGCCGTCCCGTTTCGTGCCTTATCCTATTCCATGACGCACTTACCGTCGGTGTGTTAAGGACTGCAAACAGATCTGTCGGCCCCGTGCTTGCACTTCTTTCATTGTTTCTCTGTGCCTTTTCAGTTTGACCCATTTTCTTCTGTGCAGCAATGATGGACGGTCTGTGCCCTTAGATTTTAGTGTCACAGCTAAATGTGTGTTTGCATGGCTATTAGTGAGGCCCACTGAGGGATGTGTTGCACACTCTCCTGACCTCCAGACAGTCAGTGACAGAGCACTCTCTCTCTCTCTCTGTCTGTCTGTCTCTCTCACTTCTTTTGTTTTGCGGTTTCAGTGTTCCAAACTCACTGCCGTGTCATCAACAAGTCAGAGACACGTTGTGTTTGTCAGAGACTCAAAAATACCACAAATTCTGGGAGTTCAATAATTACACTCCTGTTCATTGTGATTCATATATATGTATAGATACTGTATATTTATGTATAAAACATAAATACGTGACAGACTTTCTCAAATGCTAAGTTAAAAGTGTGTCTGTTTTGCTGCGGATGCTTCATTGCCCTGAACATACATCCAAGACGCATGGCATGCAGATCTAATGTCTCACCCAGGAACCCCGTCCACACCCTCATTACCAGAGAGCTGCTTAATGACAACGTCAATACTGATCACAACGCAGTGAAGCACCAGAGGACGTGTGGTTAGTGGGCCAAGCCGGGGAGGCTGCTCAACCCAATGATTTTCTTTTTCTTTTTTTTTTTTTTTAAAAAAAAACCTTTCTCATCCGTCATTCATTCCATTTTGCATCCTGAGGAAAAAAGCGCCAAGTCAGCAACATATGGTCCTCACCTTTCCGCACTTCCATCTTCTCTGCATTTATTTTCATTTGTCTTCATTCCCGCTCTTTCCCTCCGTGTCAGCCTTATTTCGCAATCTTTACGGACTCGCATGGCTCAGCGTCGTAGCCCGGTGTCGGTGCAATCTCCAGTCGACAGATAATTGCAGAGTCGTGTGAAGTAGACCTGTTATACATAGGCAGAGAGAAGTGTTCAATAAATGATCTGTTAGTCGGAAAGCTAACAGCATAAACTGATTGCATTATTGCTCATGTGGCCGCTGCAGGAACCGAACTCCTGGCCTCACATAAGTCCACAAATGTGCTTCCACCTGCAACAAAGATAATGCACCTGTGTGTTGATCAACAACTATTGATTATCTCTCCCGCTAATTGGGCCCAAGTTAATTACTAGCAATTAAAATCATGAATGATACATTAGCAGCGAGAGAGCAGGACTCGGACTCCGGATGAGGACATGGACTTATTCCAGTTACACCTACTGAAACACAGCAGTGGAGACTTTATGGAGCCAGAATAGTCTCAAAAAGAACACACGCGTAAAGGCAGATCCGCGTGCGTATTCTGAGAAGAGCACAAAAACAACGCTTCACACGTCGATATACGTTTGTGAATTGTTGTACGCGCACGCAAATAGTGCTTTTAATTTGTGAAACTACGCGCATGCAAATTTGTATTTTTGAGACTCGTCTTATGCCGAAGTCACTCCGTCACCAGCCAATCAGAAGTTTCATTCGTTTGCAGCCAATCACACGGCAGTGTCCCCACGAGGGTCCATCTGTTTCGTCACTAAACTGCGTCCAGACCCAATTTTATGTCCTACAAATACGCAGAGTACGCACGCGGCTCCATGTTCACGTGCGTGTTCTTTTTGAGACTATTCTGACTCCATAAGACTTAGTTACTTAATTTAACTCACAATGTAATCAGCAAAACTATTAAATTTTTGAGTTTGGTTTAAAGGTGTGCTCGTCATATTTGAGGATTTCAGTGCTCACAGGTGCCTCCTGTGGCAGCGGTGTGTGTTGCAAAGGCTTACCTTGTGAATTTTGGCCTTTTTAGAACAGAACTTTTTTTAAATTATTTGGCTTTAATGTTATCTGTAATATTTCGTCTTTATTGGCTTTAATATTATTTATAATATTATAATATTTCATTGGGGAACCACTCGCAGAGGAGCAACGCAACGAAGTGAGTGTAGGTCCCCATGCACTAAACACCAAGGGTCTGGAATTTAACATCAAGACCTCTTTCTGCACTGCCCATGGCTCTGAGCAGGACACTTGCAGGTGCTTAATGCCAAAGTGTGGAAATCCAGAATGTGCACAGAACTGAAGCTTTGCTGCACCTTCACCCCTATGCTGTGAAAGCACTAACAATCCACTGGAATACGTACAGCCCCAACCGTGAGCTTTATGGTGAACTTGCCCCTGGTCAGCACCAAAATTGCAGCTTGCAGATTCCAGCTCAAAGTCACAGGTCACTGCTACAGACACCTGGAGCTCAGCCCTTAGAAACTAGTGCTATGGGAACCTGCAGATGGCCAGAGAGGGCAGGGAAGACTGGGAATGTCGTTCATCGATACCCAGCCAAGGGATACCAACGCAGCCAAACGCCCAAGAACTTGTGGCCGTCATGGAGAACAGTTGTGCGTAGTGACATCAAGTAGCTGGTTTACTGAAGCTGCCCAAGTTAAAGGAGTAATAGTAGTCTTTATTTATTGAACACATAACTATATTTTCTAACAACATACATAAAAGATATAACATATATCTGATGTCAAACCTTTGCTTACTATTATGTACCTCTATTTAGTTCTTATCTTCTATCTAGACAGTTCTCTAAGCATTGGGTCAAAATCACAAAAAAAGTGTTTTTTTTTGTCACTTCTGTAGCTGATAGTAACCGAAAAATGACTTTGAGCAACATTAGCATGAGGTGAAGTGACCGTGACTAGACAACAAAGCAGAAGGGCGATCATTTATTTTATTCCTGAGTTCTTGGGAAGATGGGTTTACCTGAAGATATGTGTTGGCTGGAATCTTCTCCTTCCAAAAGCCTTGTTTCTGGGCTGATAAGCTCTGCTGCCTCCCCGAGCCCAGGTCGCATTCCTTTTGATCAGGCCTGAAGTTCAGCAGAGCGTAGCTTTCACCTTTTAGCCCCGCTATCCTTAAGCTGGCCGGTGGCTGCCTGTGCTCCCATACTGCAACAACAAGAGGAAATGAAGGAAGTTTCGTCCACTGGCACCTTATCTGGTCAGGGTCAGTGCAGTGATCCCCGCAAATTAGCCCCGGACCTGGCTGAGTGTGCGTGTCTGCTTCCCTGCTGCTGCCTCACGGCCTCGGATGGTTGAGAAAACGGTCAGGACTGTGTGGTCAAACATCAAAGCCAACTGATGAAGAATGGAGATTTTTTTTTTCTTCTTGTTGCAGCATGTGTTTGTAGTTGTTTCAATAATTGCAATTTTTTTTTTTAGGCCAGGATTGGAGCAAACCACTTAAGTTCATGAACCTAATGATCTCGGTTCTCTTTTCAGGCCTTTAGAGACTCAAAAATGTATCATCGAAAACTGGGGTTCTCAATCTGCAGGTCCAGGACCAGATTTGTGTAATGGATTATGTAGAACTGGGACAAACAGAGCGTAGTAAATCCTTGTGCATTCGCTTTTTATTAGTTTGTGGTACTTTATATTGCTGGTGACAATTTACTTTCACGGGCTTTTACATTCAGTATTGTAATGGTTTTTTCATGCATATGGTGTCAGGAGTGATCTGTGATGGAAGAGTAAAAGGACAGGTTTACAGGACAGTTGTGAGACCAGCTATGATGGATGGATTAGAGACACTAGGAATAGGCAGAAGACAAGGATGGACAGGATCAGGAGTGAGGTGATTAGAGGGACGACACAGACAGGAAGGTTTGGAGAAAAAGCTGGAGAAGCCAGATTGAGATGGTTTGGACATGTTCAGAGGAGGGACAGTAGAGACATTGGTAGAAGCGAGGATCCTAGAGATTGAGCTACCAGGTAGGAGACGAAGAGGAGATTGATGGATGCAGTGAGGGAGGACATTGAGGTAGTTGGAGTTGAGGACACGGAGAGATGGGAAATGTTGACTCGCTGTGGCAACCCCTGGAAAAAAAGAGACGAAGAAGAGTGGTTTTTCATGCAGGTGTGAATCCTCAAGATTTTATACAGAGATACATATAGAACATACGTATGTTGCTTGAAGAGCCTCTGAAATATGTCTACACATTGCCCTGCTTTAATGGACTTCCGCATACATATTTTCTAGTAGGGTGCCAAAACTGCAGGTCGGGGGCCAGAACTAGGGCATTTAGTGTCCAAATGTAATCAAGGCTTATTTGTCCATATTCTTCTTCATGTCGGTTTGGTGTCATATTTTCTTTAGAGCCATGCTCCTATAACTGGATAAATATACCTTCATTGCATACCTACATACCTTGCATTCATTCATTCATCTTCTTCTGCTTGTCCGTTGCCAGGTCACAGGGGCAGTTGGCGCCACCCAAATCACATTGCACCATATTGTGAGCCTTCCTGTGGGTGGTGGGCCCACAAGAAGTTATGTGGGTTGGGACGGTGCTATGCTCAGAGCACCTCAGTGGCAACCTGGCAGCTGGATGATTCGAACCGGGGACCTTGCAGACCCAAGTTCGCTTCCTTAACCTACATACCTACTATGTAATATTTATATATGATGATTCTGTTGCACTTGTTATGCGTGTGATCTTTCCATCCACAAACTCTTCCACTAGCCATCACCGTCTCCTGTCTCATGTCATGTCGTCCAACGGGCAGCAACAAAATTGAACGTTCTGCGTTTAAAATATTTACTCGCACAGCTTCAGACTATGGAAATTCAATAGGAGCCGTGACAATACGAATGTCTGTCCCAGAACGCCTTTAAATGTGTGTATAGGTTCAAAAAGCTTTCTCTCACGGAGCTCATGAATCTACATTCCACAGCTTCTAAATGACAGCGGCCCTGCTCGGGAAATTGGATTCATTACTCTGGCCACTGATAGAACGATTACCACATGACTGATACTTGTCCCCTACTCTCCCAGTGCTTTTCTCTTTGATGCACAACATTTCTCTTTGTTCTCCGTCTATTACTCCGCCGCCATAATGTGAATTTGTTCCAGAACTTAAGTGATAAATATATATGGATTCTGCCTCTTTCTGTTTCCCTTGTTGTTGTTGTTTTTTTTTCCACCGTCCTCCAAACAGAGTTGTGTAGAAAGTGAGCAGAGTAATCTCTCATTTTACACTGAGATAATTAAAGATTCATGCAAAGCAACGTGGCAACTTTCAGCGATCGGTTGCGGCGGCGGCACAGCCTTTTCAAAGCCATGTCTTGCTGCTGGATTTTCATGCCTTTAAAGAAGTGCAACTCTGACCCCGGCCTACTGGGCCGAGTTGGGGATGATTGATGTGCCTGGGTTGAAAATCCATCCCATAATTTCACCTTTTCACCTTGGAGATGCTTCCTCTTAAGACCCATATTAAAGCTTAATTCTTCCAACGAGGAGCAGGCTGTGTTCTGAAGAGAAGAACACATGTCTGTGAGGCCTGTTCCTCCTTATCTAGCAGCTTCAGCCCCAGCCAAAGATAGATGTCTGCCATGCAGGAGTGTTTATTTTCCTTGCCGATTAGCTTCGATTAAAAGCAGGCCGTGTTGTCTCTCTCCTCCTATTTGTGCCTTTTGTGTCTCCCACTTGTGTGTGTGTGTGTGTGTGTGTGTGAGAGTGTAAGGAGTCCTCCAATCCTCCCTGTGTGGGTGTTGATGTGAGACTCTCCGTTATTTCATCTCCACTAGGCTGCACATTATAATTAAGCCATGGGGGGCTGGGAGAAGGAAGGTGGGTTACAGCTTACAACTTTGAGTAATTCTGTAACCCCCCCGCCCCCTTCCACACTGTCTTCTTACAACCTACCTTAAAAATCCCTCCTCCCCTTCCTCCCCTGCAATCCTACCTCAGGCTGTGGGAATTTTCTTTAGTCACACTTGGCTTACCAGGTAAACAAGCCCTGAATGGGGAGATGCGAAGCAGAGTCCATGGGAGCAAATAAAACGGGAGGATGTAAATGGATTTATCACAGAGCTGCCATCAACCGCCTTTCCTCCAGAGCGAGGTGGCACTCTGCTAACTTGGCTTGTCTTTTTTTTACGACTCAATCGCAGACCTTTGGAAGTCAGGTGCGGGGAGAACCGAGAGTAGCAGTGTGGGACTTTCTTTAAATTTATTTCCTCTTTGCTCCCGTCTGCTAAGGAACCCCCCCACCCCCAACTCCCTCTCTCTCTTTCTCACTATCTCTGTCCCTCTCTCTGTCTCTCTCTCTCTCCCCATCACTCTCAATCTCTTTCCTGCCGAAACAGCAGTCGCAATTCTCACAGGCAGCTGTGTCAACTCTGTCTTCAGTCCGACTGTGAATGATAACACAGCACTCGCCTTAAGCTCTCTGACTCAATCAGACACACATAACCTGCTCTTCTCCTCTCCAAATTATCTCCCACTAATCCACATCACAAACCTAAAAAAGCAGGTCAAGTGAAAAGAGTTTTGAGCTGGAAAAAAAAGAGAGAGTCTCCCCCGTCAGTGCTTCTGTATGTGAACATGTAACCGAAGCAAGAGTTCTGCGCAAAGTTGATGTTGCAAACACGAGTTTAATGAATGGATGAAGCCAATAACCAAATTAATTATTAAAAAAAAAATGTTTATATTATAGATTTTGCTCAAAATATTATAACTAGTGCAATGCAACATGCGTAAATTCCTTCAAGCTGAGTGTAAGTGTAAAAAACATATAACACTGTGTTTTCTATGTTGCACTTTATCATAAACTGAGCACGTTAAGGGCTAAAATATAATCTAAAAAGTTGCATTTTGTATTTTATTTGTAGTGTGCTGTAATTATAAGCAGCGTAAAGTAGTATATCTCATTTGCTTTTTTTTTTCGTTTTTTTTTGGGGACAAATCTTACAAACCTTTGTGTCAGTGGAAATGATTTATAATATTGAGCATTCTTCAACAAATAATTTATATTTATTTGTTTTCTGAATGCAATCTCAACAATTGGAATCACTGGAAGTTTCAAATGATGCCAAACAGTAACTGAAGCATCAAAAATGACAATGAATTTCTAGGAAACGAGTCCTGAGGGTCCACCACCTGAGGGTCACGGCACAGTCATTGGAAAACAGCGTAAGCACTGAATCAAATTGACCTAATAGATAAAGTTCCTGATCCCTTAAACAACTGGGTGCTCTTATGATTAAATCCAAAACTTCTTTTCCCAATGACTTCCCCCAATCTGTGGGTAGATACAGCAGACCTATAACCAGACCCCGTAAACAGGCTCTTATGCGATTCCTTTTCCTTTTTTTTTTTTTTTTTAAACAAAATACGCCTGCCAAAAACAACTCCCAGGGTTCCCATGCAGCTCAGGGGGAAATATGGATTCAACAGGAACACAGTGTCAGAGTCAGGAAGGAAAGGGAAAAAGAGAAGAGATGGAGAACCAAATTTACGTCCCCCTGTTGACAGCATCCAGGTGTGTGCAAAAGCAGAAAATCTATTCCAATCGATCCGGAAGAGCTCGGCAGAGGCAGAGAGATTGGGTTGTACACCACTGCCGCTCCTCCAGGGAGCCTTGATCACGGTTATAGCCCCCTGTCTTAATTAAGGTGCTTTGACATTTCAGCATTAGCCTGGTCTCTCATCTTGGCACAGGGGCAAATCTTTGCAGGCTCCAGAGAGTCCAGGGAACAAAGAGTGCTTAGGTACCATTATTAGGAAGAAGACGGGGTGAGTTTTCCAGGGCCAGGGTGGTGCACTACCCATTGGGAGCCTTCCATCCACCTTTCTCTGACTGATCCCTGTTGTGTGGGTGCATATTTGTGTGTGTGTGTGTGAACGTGCACCCCTGAGCAGCGTGCTTGTGTGCAAACTGCCACTAATCGATTGATGGTACGAGGCAGCATTATCCTTCCTAATCCCAGGTTGTCATTAACACCCACAGTGTCATTTGTTATGTATTGATCTATTGACCCATTGATTAGATGGTATACAAATGATAACAATCACATTGAAAAGTACAGAATGAAAGTCAAGAAGAGCAACAGAAATTAATGAGGTTTGACTTTTCTTATCTTCAATCTTTTTTTTTTTTCTTACATGAAAAACACAGTGTTCTGCAAATCCTTGGAAATTTAACACTGAGAATTAAATCAATTCTATATTTGCTGCACATTATACATGGGGCTAAATACAGTAATGTATGTGCTGTCATACACTGATGTTACTGACCAGATGTCTGAGGGGCAGGCAGTTAAAACCTGACAATAACTGCATATTTACATTATACCACAACCATTTAGCTTTGTGAAACCTGAGTTTCCCAATAAATAAAGTATTTGGAAATACACCCCTTTCTATTTAGAAGAAATTGCCAGAAATGGTTGGAGTTTCCCATCTGTCCCTACTTTTATTTTCATTTTATCATTGATTGTTACAAAGGGAAGACAGATCACATTAGTAGACTGAGATGAAAGGTTCTGTGTAACATTGTCTGGAGGTGTACAGCACCATTAATAACCAGAGGACTTTCAACAGAACCCAGTACAGGTAGATGCACCAATGCAGCCTTCGATATTTGATTTTTTCCACTACTGTACTAGAGTTTTTCCAGTTTTGGCCTATAGCAGGGGTGCCCAATATGTAGATCGGGAGCTATCAGTAGATCTCCAAAGGAGTGTTGACAGATCCTGAGCAACAACATAAATAAATAAATAATAATAAAATAAATGTTCTATTTATATTCCATTTCAAGGTGCTAATTACAGGGCTTATGTGAGAATTGTATGGGTATTGAGTCAGACTTAATGTATAGAATAATATATCCAGTTATTATTGGTAAATATATTTAGAGTTTTCAATCCAGGAAGATCACTTCAGCCTGGTCATTTGAAAAGCAGCTGACAAGAAAAAAAAAAGTGTGGACACTCCTGGTCTATAGTTTTCTCAAAAAAAAACAAACAAACTTTTAACAGGGAAAAGAAAACCAGTAGAAACCTTGGGCAGGACCACAGGAGAGGGATCCACTCCCTGGACAGACAAGCAGTGCAATGGATGTTACCAGAGCATAAAAATACAATAAAATAAAACAAGTAAAATGACAATTTGAAATACAGTACATACATATATCTAACAAAAACGGATGAAGTTCTTCTAGTAGGAAATCAAATTTACAAAATGTTAGAAGAATATAATAGAGTAAAATTTTAAATTAATCTAAAATAATGACCAATAATGACCAGGGCCATTTAGTCCACATCTTGTAAGTAATGTCATACAAGGCAAATATGTCTTTCACTGCAGATCTAAGATCTAAGCGTCAAATAATAGGCATGCCCCTCTGTGTTTTCTATGTTTCATTTCTTACTAGAAACTGAGTGTGTTAAGTGCTAATTTATAATCTAAAAAAATCAAAATTTGCATTGTTTTTTTTTTTTGTTTGTTTGTTGTTTGGTTGTATTTTTTTCCTCACTCAAATATGTGGCCACCAGCTGGTCATATGTCATTTCCAGTGGTCGATCACTATAGATTCCAAAGCAAAATATATAGTTTTTCTTGTTTAAAATAATGACCAGGACTTTTTAGTCCACATCGTGCATATTGTTCCACATTGTTGTCATGTCAACATAACAAACACAGTTGTCTCTGTGTTGACGCTAAGTGACATCCCAGACACAGCTTCCCTTTTTCTAATGGCTGCTTATTTACATAAAACCTAATTATTATCAGCCTAAAACAACAAATTGGGAATTTAATGTGTTTTTTATGCAATTCAGGTTTAGCCTGTGTCCACTCTGTTCTGAACCACAGAAGTCCATTCCTGCGGGGAGCCAGTGTTTGTTATGTTAAAGCTGCAGCAACATGCTGTTGAGAGTGCCAGAAGCATTAAGGCTCACTGTTGGCAGAAAAGGAAAACAGACTCTGGTTCAGACGGAGCCAGAAGCTTTGGATCTGCCAGCTGTGTCTGTTTTACTTCTTTAAACAACAATTGATTATCAGATGGTAGGAAAATACGCTGTGTACTGTCACATGATGCTTCATTTTAGTGTGAATATTTCAATTAGTAATATATATATACAATAGTATAGGTGGGTTGTTATCAGACAGTTTTAGAAAACGTTTGTTTTCCAAAAGACGTACTTTGATGGACACGATAAATGCTAATGTCAGGAAAACAATCCCTTTTTAACAAAGCGATGGCACCAAAGGTGACAAATATCACGCTTTATATTTTACGACAACTCCAAATCCTCCTAGATGCACATGCATCTATTAGTGGAATCTGTTATTATACAAAACGAGAGAAAGAGAATACACTCACCAGTGTCCAGGAGGATGTTGTGGAAACCTGAATCCGTCCTAAAATAAATGGGATTTCTGCTGAGTTGCATGCAAACTCGGAGGTTATTTTTCTATGCTGTTTTCATGAATGTAAATAAGCAGCAAGCTGTGCAGAGAGATTATGTGGGTTCAGTGTTACTCTGGTACCGTTGTTGATTTGTCAAACTGGAGTGTGAGTCTGGATATAACACCAACTATAGCCGTAGTGAGTAAAATCCACTGATGGTAAAGTTTTTTTTTCTACCATTTTAGAAAATATTATTTTTTAAAACACACATAAATGTGGAAATGTAGGTGCTATTTCATTTTTGCCCCACGTGGGGCAGTGAGGTAATACATCAGGACAAACATACACTGGTTGCTCTTGAATTTGCTGCTGCAGGAAGATACGACTACAGCTGCCTCCCCCTGAGTGTTTACCTGGTGACAGAGATCCAGCGCAAACAAATTCAGTGTTTAAGCCGAGCTGCTGTAGACAACACCAGTCCGACGACCAAAATATCGTTCGCGCTCGTTTTCTCGAACAAAGTCTCGTCGCGTGCGGGCTACGTGAGCATCTTTCTCACTACAAATGATTTGTGCGCATGCGTTACAATTATGACACAAGATGGCAACAAGCAGCGACTTGTTGAATGAAACGATATTAGAAGACAAATCTGTGGATCTTTGGCAAGAAAATCCTTGTCTGAATAATATTCAACAATAACAACAATAACAGTAAAAGTACCTCTTCGTCTTTGGAGTCCGCGGTTTTAACTTATCACGTGACCTGGGAAATCAGCTGACTTACTAGTGAGACGTGAGAATTCTCATCGTGTGCGGGTGTACTATCAGCACGCGCGAATGGTGCTGAGCAATCGGCGTGCGCTGAATCCTCCCCGTGTGCGCCGGGCTTTACAAAACAATCTAATAAGTTGGGCACTTATTACCCGCACTGGGGTCCAGAGGGCTCCAGGTTTGAATCCACTAACTGCCAAGTTACCACTAAGGTCCATTGAGCATGGCACTGTCCATGTTCATCTCTCTAGGCACTCAAAGCTGTCCACTGTTCATATTGGTGATGGGTAGGATACAGAAATGGCGTTTCGTTGTGTGCAGTGAATTGCTTATTAATAAAAAAGTTCTGGGAAAGACAATAGTGACCACTCTACTGACCATCATGAATGAACCCATTAGAATATCAGAGTATGTGTAACCTCTCCTCAAAAAGCTCAGTAACATAACCCTGTATGGACTACTTTTGTTTTTTGGAACAAGTGGGCACCCTTTGGTAGACTATGGGTGCTACCAGGTGTGCCCAGGCACCAGGTTGATAAGCCCTGCGGGAAAACGGGAAGAATTTGACAGGAAAGTTCAGAAAAACAGAAAATAACTGTAAAAAACGATTGAACTGTAAACGAAGAGGCACAAATAGACAGCTAGCGTCAGATAGCTAAATTAGCTTACCCACCACTGTCATGGTTTCAGCCATTGTTGTTATTGTGTGGCATTGAACAACAATATTGATGTAACAAAGACTCCTAGCTCTGTCAACACCATGTAAACAAGGCCTAAGAAAATGGTACCAAAAAAACAAACCTGTTTTAATATTCTTCAACCTCATCCCAAAGGAATGGTTGTCAGGAGAATCAGGAGAAGAATAAATGGGTTTGTTGAGGTAGAAAGAGTAATGTCGATGTTGACAATTCCTTGTCTATAATTACTTTAGCCACCATGGGATTGCATTTTACTAACTACTCAGTTGTAAATAACTCATTAAGAATGTTTTTCAATAGGTGTATTTAACAGAGACAAAGTTGCATATACACCTTTAATGAAGGCAGATGGGGAAATTGAACATGGCTTGTTGCCCCTACCGGTCTGTAGTGTTGTGGTGGTGTTGGGGTACTACATTTTATTCATCTGATTCCTGGTGTGTTGCCTCCCCATGGGGAATTTGCAGAATTTTGATCTTCTGACTTTGAAATCGCCTGCTCTTGATTGCCTCTCCATGCTGAATGCGCACAATGTCCCCACTTGATGGGAGGTCAGAATGGCGGGATGGCAGTCGGCATCCAAACTAACGGCCCCTCCGCGGTTTTACTTGGGGCCGACATTCATCACTGATGAAGCCCCGGCAAAAGGTCCGTTATACACTTTCTGAACAGCACTGTACCATGGCGTGCCAGCCTAGATAGACCAGACTTTCCATCAATCTACGAAATCTCCGAAAACAAGCCACTCTCCCCCTACAGAATGTCTAAAGCAGTTTGGATTAAATGAGCCCAGGAGTAAGTGGGGTTGAATAATTTATAGGGTAAGAAAACAGTCAGGGCCCTAATGAAGGTTCACACAGTAGGAGCCCTGATTTAGAATCGCCAGCTATCGGCTCAGCAGTCTCTCTCATTCTCACCCTCCCTTCCTTCTTCTCTCACTCTCTCTCTCTCTCAGTTCTAGAATTTAGACTTTGCAAAACACAGTCTGGGATATATAGTCCACCAATTCACAGTATGGAGTCAGTTAAGTGTGTGAGTCACTGCACAGCAGATATATTTTCTTCCATTCTTGCAAACCACGCTAATCAGCTTCTTGCAGCTGGTCATCAAAACATGCCGAAGGTAGAAGATGGATTCGGTGATGAGTCTCACAAAAAAACGTGAGCTGTTTTAATTCAAACAAATTACGTTTGCATTCTTACTTTAATTATGTCCACGTCTTATAAAGCGTTGTGTCTGAGGTTAAATTGACTACAGCTCTGCTTGGCTCCAGATTGAACAGACGTATTTCAGCACCGATCCGAGCAAAATGTATCTTTGTTATGTTACGTTTTGTTATGTTGAACAGGAGGCCTTCACTTTGGTCCAGAGGCAATGCCTCTGTCACTGTTGTGAAACTTTAGGGTTCATTTCCTGGGCAAGATCTAATCCCAGTAAGGGTGGCTGGCCTTCAGTGGGCTCAACCCTTGCATCTTAATCGTTTTGAATCGGTTTTGATCAAACTAAATCGGATCGGATCGAACTGGATTGATCGTTTAATTTTTTTTTTTATGAATCGTTCCTGTATCGGATCGTAGCCTGTGAATCGAGATATGAATCGGATCGTTATGTGAGTGAATAGTCACACCCCTAATATACACTGCTGCTGCTGGTGAAGATGGATGTTGAACAGGTTCAGAACCAGAGAATTGGTATTTTGTCTGACAAGTCGGTATAAAGGCTGAAAACAAAGATGAACAGATGCCTCAGCATCAGTTTCATACCAGAAAGCACTGTAACAAATATAGGCATGAAGACGTGTTGACTGTGTTAATCAATCAGTTTTTATACGTTTTGCATTGAATGTTTTACATTTATGGAGCGCACTCCATTCCCAGGCAGACAACTGATAGACAACAGTGTTGCATCTTTTGTGAAAACACACAAGGGGATGGCTATTGAAATAAGAGGGAAGAAAAGTTATTACCCATAGCAGATATTTCGCAATTTTTGTTTGTTGACAGTATTTTTTTCTTTTTTTTTGTCAAAATGCGCTTCTAGCTTCAGGTTAGAATGATGCTACAAACTATGCTCATTAAAACGTTAATAAATGTTTTAACTTATTTTTGATCAGAACGAAACTAAAGAAATCAAATCTCTGCTGTGCTTTTCTAAAACCTGACCCGGTTGTCTAACAAAATTCTTTAACGTTTTTTTCTTTTTTTCAATTTTCTGAAACCCCTTTGAAGCCCCCGGGCGGCCACCCACACTGCAGTTGTCCTCACTTCAATGTGACTGTTATAACATATATTGTATTTTCTCACTAAAATACATCTTGGCAGCAGTGGTGGCAAGGGATCAGGTTCAAATCCACCTGCTGCCAGGTTGGCACTGAGGTGCTCTGATCATAGCACCGTCCAGACCCACATAACTTCCATTGGTCTCACCATCCACAGGAACCCGGTAACACACATGGAAATGAAGATGAATTAATAAATAAAATACATCACCCTTCTGTGTTGGATTAAGAGGCTGACCAATAGGTGACTGCTGAGATTCAAAACTAACAAAAGCAAATCCCATTCCACAACTCTGATGATTGCTGCGTTAGCTGCTATCATGACATTTTCTATTATAATATATCATACGATATAATATGATCTAAAATGTCCTGTTCTTTTTCTTGACTCTCATTTCAATTTCTTCTCAACGTGGCTCCTGGTGCCTTCATCTTTCCCCCGGTCCCTGAAGGGCTCTCATGGCCGCAGACTCGGGCTAAATTTGCTGAAAGTCAGTTCTGAGTCTGTGATGTGGCTCAGGCCTTGAGGGATTACATAACTTGTGGAAACTGCCAGTCATGTGCCAGTAGGGTGGGTGGTTGCCCACATGTTGCAAACTACTTGGTGACAGTGAAAAAAAAAAAAACATGCAGTGTAAAGTTGGGTTAAATAAGTGGGACCAGAGTTTAGTGTTTTTTTCCACAGAGTGAGTGAGGATGTGTGGAGTATACACACCATTACCCAATGAACCTCAGTTCAGGACACGCATTTCTGAAAGTGGCTCTCGCTTTTCAGGCCACCGCGCCGTTCCCTTTTCTCCAGTTCGTGAGATGAAGACATTTTATTAACTTTGGATTGGATTTAACCCTGAGGCGGGCCGAGCAGCAACGCTGGAACATGGCCTTCCCACTCAATTCGAAACTCACATCTGCTTTTGCTGCTGCAGCAGAGGCATGGATGTCAGCAGGCATGCGTCCCTGCTTGGCCCGAAACGTTCACATGACTTCCCATAAGTGGGGAAAGAGCAGAGGCACCATTCCACTGCCCTGAGGTTTGAGCATGAGCTTTATGGGTTCACACAGGTGGAGGTCCTGGACTGCAGTCACGTTTGTGTGCACAGAGTATAAAATATTTACAGCAGTTTAGATAACCAGTCTTTAGGAAAAAAAAAAAAAAAAGAGGCCTGGAAAGACATTAAGCGGGACGAGGACTGACTCTGCTCCTTGTCGTCGGCCTGTTGGCTGGTTATAGTTTGGAGGTGGTGAGCTGAATGGGAGCAGTGTCCAGGTATATGGTCTGTAAAATTAGTGGAGACTGCTGACTGTCTATCTGTTCAATAATGTGGTCGGAATGAGCAAAGTACCACTGTGCACTGAAATTAAAGCCACATCAAAATTGCTTTGACATGCATTCTCATGGTAATGACCCTCCACCTGCCCCCCTCCACCCTCTCCTCTTTTTCATTTAGATTGCTGTCTTAATGACCGTCAGCCCTGTAAGTGTAGCAGCAGCATCCAATGAGGCTTCATTTCGAGCCCACCGCCATTCAGGGTGAATGAGGGGGAACAAGGGGCCCTAGACGAGGAGCGGAGTGCCGGTCTGGTTCTTCATCAGCTTCTCGTGGCTGTTGGGCTGGTAATTACACACATTATCAGTCATTAACGCAGTCTGCCAGAGTGCCTGAGACAGGCAGGGAGTTAGACCCGGGTGCAGGGGGAGACTGCTGATGAGGGAGTTGGGGGGGTTGTGAGCACAGGGGTTGTGGACATGAAGACACATGTGCAGGCTGCACTCAAATTCGTGCCCAGTCGGTGATGATACAGATAGTGACATGCATAAAATTTGCTATTAAAAAAAAATAAAAAATCCATGGCCTCGCTGAGCAGAAGGTGAAATAAATCTGTGGGATTTTTTTATGATATCACCTTTCTAATTATTTGGATTTATGGTAGATATAAATGTCTTTTTGGTTTAATGTTTTCTTTCTGGATTGTAGTGTTTTTGGCAGTACTGAAGAACAGAGTGCTGTGTCTGTCTGAGGATTTTAAATCTTTCTGTTGTCTTCCTTCTGCTGCCTGTTTTGTCTTAGGTAAAAACAAACAATAAGTCATATGTTTTTATGAAATGTTTTCTATATTAGACATATTACATTTTTTATTCATCCTAAGTTTTTGCAGCCACTGCCATTGAAGCCAAAAAGGAGAATTCAATTGTCCTGATCCAATGATTACTAATAAACGCAAGTTGGACTTATACACCCAGATAATGCAGTTAAGACACAACTGTTTGAGTCCACTGGTTTGTCACTGAAATCCTCAGTACGTGTTGACTGTGAAGGAAACTAAAACAGTGTTTGTCATATAGTTGTTATAGTTGTTTTTATTTATGCTTTTGTGTTCATCATTAATTCACACCACAATAAAAGTAATAATAATAATAAGTAAAAGTAGTTTGTGAGACCAGAAATGATGTATGGATTGGAGACACTAGGAATAGGTAGAGGCTCCACTTTCTTAGCTGGAGGTGGAGGAGAAGATGCTGAGATTCTCTTTGGGAGAGACAAGGATGGACAGGATCAGGAATGAGGTGATTAGGACAGGAAAGTTTGGAGAAAAAGCTAGAGAAGACAGATTGAGATGGTTTGGACATGTTCAGAGGAGGGACAGTGGATACATTGGGAGAAGAATGATCCTAGAGATGGAGCGAACAGGTAAGAGACGAAGAGGAGATTTATGGATGCGGTGAGGGAGGACATGGAGGTGGTTGGAGTTGGAGTTGAGGATGCGGAGGACAGGGTGAGATGGAAATTGTTGACTTGCTGTGGCACCCCTAGAAAACGAGATGACATTGCTGATTAGAGAAATAGTAAAAGCACTGCCTTCTATAATTCCACACTGTAAAAAAAAAAGTTCATAACTTAAATTCTCAAAAAATTGTGAAACTCAATTCAGTTTTTTTTTCAGTCTTGGCAATGATGATGTGATCTGTTGCAAAAGGTTCAACACATGTGTTTCCAGAATCAAGTGCTGACAATGGTGGCCTGGTAGCTGGAGAAGTGGACCTGGTTCCACAAGGCTTCAGGTTCTAATCCACCAGCTACCTGGTTGCCTGGCTGCTCCGAGTATAGCACCAGTGGGCTCACCACCCACAGGAAGACCATGGTATGGAGCAGTGTGATTTGGGTGACAGTCATGGAGACTGCTGTCCTGGTAACAGACACGCAGATGAAGATGAATGAATGAATGAAGTGTTGGTAAATAAAATATAGAGTAAATAGATTAATCGATTTGATGTTTTCATAAATGCGCTTTTTTATATCATATATGATTATGGTGACCAGGATCAAAACCTTTATCACCACTGACATTGTAATTTTGTAACTTTGATTTCCTACTGGAAGGACTTGATCTGGGTTGTACCTTTGTACTTGTTTTATATTATTGTATTTTTATGCTCTGGTAACATCCATTGCTCTGTCTGTCCGTCCAGGGAGTGGATCCCTCTCCTGTGGTTCTCCCTCAGGTTTCTACCAGTTTTCTTTTCCCTCTTAGAAGGGGTTTTTCCCTGGGTAGTTTTTCCTTAACCTGACTCAGGGTCTAAGGACAGAGGATGTTACCATCCCTGTGAAGCCCTATGTGACAAATCTGATTTGGGCTATATAAACAAAACTTGATAGATTTTTTTTTTATTATTATTATTATTTATTTATATAGTAACATTTAATTTGCATGTCATATGGAAACGATGAGAAAAGCCAGAAATACATTACTAATATATCAACTCCCACCTGCCCCAATTTATATGGGGTTGGACTCTGGTCCAACTCAGATAAGAGAGTACAGGTACAAAAGTGTGTGTGAACACACTCATGTGTCCGTTACTTTTCTTTCTTTACCTTCCTCTTCTTCATCATTTTCTCCTCTTTGACAACATCAGACTGCCTCACCCCCCGCCCCCGCCCCTGTCCTTCTTACTCTCTCTCTGTATATCTTCTGGGATCGCCTGAGATGCAAATGACACAAGAAAGTGATAAAAGTTGCATGTTGGCACTAACATAATTAAATATTAAACACGCTCATTTTCCCCTCCTTTTCTTCCAGAAGAAGTGGTGCCCGTGGATATTGCTGTCACATTACGGCACTGAGAGAGAAGAGCAGCGGGATTTTTGACGGGACTAATTCACAAACCACATTTTCATAATGACTTTTAGCACATCTCCTATGAAGTAGAAGAAAATGAAAAACAATATATATACATATATATATATATACTTAATATATATATGTATATATATATATATATATGTATATATATATATATATATACGGGCCATTCATTTATGTCCTTTATAATGGACATTTTGTTCACCTTAATATTTCTTAAGTATTTTGAGTTACTGTTCCAATTCCTATAGTACTCTGGAGAGGACATCATGGGCTGTCCTTTGATGTTTCATGTGATAGGTTTGCATGCTGGGAACTTTACTTTTTTCCTCTTCAAGATGGCTGCCATACCCACAACCACATTTTATGGAAAAAGTCAAATATTCTTCATCTATTACTATTTTTACCATCATAATGACATATATTATTATATTATTTGACAGTTTCATTATTTCTGTTTTAACATTTAATGAATGTCAACTGTAGTTGACACCAGGACCATTTTAATGTATTTAATGAATGCACCTTGCTGCAGGAGAAACTAAATTCATTCTATTTTCATGCAGATATCGTC
>JAFBJS010004590.1:0-20970 GCA_016785265.1 Paraplagusia blochii
CATCAGACATTTGAGTGGAAAACTTCAGAATTAAATTATTTGTCCAAAAAAAAAAATCTATGCAAAACATTGGCAGATTTTAAATACTTCAGTAATAATAAAAAATGGACTGACTCAAAAATTTATCTAACGTTACCATTGTGGAATATCAAATAAGTTGGAATTGCTCATGAGGCTTTTACTTTGCTGCAAATACAGATATACATATATATATATATATATATATATATATACACACACACATACATATATATATATATACACACACACATACATACATATATATATATATATACATATACATATATATGGGAATTAGAGGCTATTTATTAGATAGTCCGTAAATGAACAGTATAAGAATGGGCAACATCTGTTTTCTTATTGTCACCACAGCTTGGTGCAGAACGAGGACAGTTATTTTGTTAGGCATATTTCATATGAGTTTTTCATTAAAATATCAGTTGTTTTTCTCATTTACTGAAAAAATAAAAAAACTGCAGAGCAGGTGGAAAAAAGTCACTGATTGGCAAAGAGGAAAGGCAGCATGACAACAGTTAGGCTGTGTCTCGAGAGGACACAGAAATCCCCCGGGGACGCCTTTGTAACCTAAGCTTTCTCTGTACTAATAAAGCCGAGCTATGGTACAAAGGTTTCTGACATTTCAGTGGTTGGTCTTTGAGTAATCTGTCAGAGGAGTGGGACATTTTGACAATAAATTATCTCCGTGAGCAGCAGAAAAGAGCAAAATTGTAAATAAAAAAATACTACAATACATTTATGCATTCAGCCAACACTTTCATCCAAAGTGATTTACAGTGCAGAATATACATTATCCTGCAAGCAGGATTAGTAATAGTAGTGATCAACAATGATCAATAATAACATTTCTGGATAAACATTTCAGCCACCAGACATAGAGAAGTTTCACAACAAATCCTGAATAAATATACACTGGGCGCTGCACTAAAAGGTATCCTAGATGAAAGACAGCGAGGAAAGGCTAGTAACCATCCCTGAGAGCACATACCCACAGTGTGGGTAATAATGCACCGCTCCAGTAGAAGCCTTCAGAGAGAAACCACAACAGGAGGAAAAAGAAGCACTAGGGACTGCATTAACTCGTGAACAGTGATGGGAAAGTAGTGCTAGGCTGAAAATAGCCTCTCTGTGGTTTTCCTGTTTTTTTGTGCAAGGAAAATTATACAAGTTAAAAGCAAGTTGTGTGCTAGGAGAGTGCAAGCAGTATGATAAACAAAATTACTACCCGCTTCCTCTGTGTTTTGCCATCAATGTTACTCCTAAAATTGTTCAGCTCAGTGCAGCGCGTTACCTGTGGCTTCTGCATGATCTGGATGAAATACATGTGGTTCTTCATAGGGTAGATGACAATCAGGACATCACCAAAGTCAGTTGGGATGATGCCACGTCGATAGTCTCGTGTGTGCTCTGACCACACTATATGCACTTCATCATTTCCCAGGTGACGCAGCTGTCGAACAAACAGACACAACAAACAGTCTTCATTTTTTCTTCCACAGACACATTTGTATATTCTGTCAATTAGATTGCAATTTTTACAAGTTTATGAGGTACACAGAGTCCATTACATTGGGAAATGCTATTTTGCATATTTTTACAAGTAAAACATCACTGTATCATCTATTTGGTATTTCAATGACTGGAAGTAAGAAAAAAACTTACGAGACATTGGTAACTCTTAATGAACCACTAACTAGAATAGAGTGGGTAGAGAGTAAATAACATTTATCTTTTGGAAATGATTACATTCTTCCTTTGTCTTCAGAAAAACACATTTAAGAAACTGTGGTTAAATAATGGATCTATAACCTCTACTGAATGCACGTTTGTAAATAACTGATTACACACAGAAGCAGTACTTTACCAAAAAATATATAAAATAATACAATTCTGTATTTTTTTAAATAAAATATTTCACCAGTGAAATGCTGTTGCTTATTGAGTGAACGAAAATGCTGTATTAAAATACTCTCACAAGATAAAAAAAAAAAAAAAAATCCACCCATATTCATCCGTTTATTCGTTGTTGAGTCGCAGGGGCAGCAGTCTCCATGACTGTGATTGCAGGTACAAAGGTTCAACGTCAATTTGTCTGGACCTTGATTTGTTCAAACCAATTTTGATAAAAATCATATAGTGAACAAAAACAATATAGTGAACAAGAACAATAATAAAAAACAACTGCCAATCATATTGTATTTCGGGTTAGATTCCTGCCTGTGACCAACTGAAAATCAACTAGCGACCATTGTTTGGGCGGTGATCCCCTTGTTAAGAACAACTGCTTTACTCCATAGGTAAAGCTGAAAACAAGACAAATTAAACAGACTGTAAACACAGCAGCACGTCTTAAATAGGACCACACTCTGACTGTAAATGAAAGTTACTTTTCTAAATTAAAAAATTCAAACTGCAAACATAACATTTATAAAATTGAGCATTTTGGAAAACAAATAACTCAAAGTCAAATTAACTTTCTCCATCATGAACAAAAACGTTTCCCATTTCCACTCTATTCTGAAATCACAAATGAAAGCAGACAAGATAAGAAGGCACGACTTAATGACAGGAAATTGACTGATGCTGGTCTGAAATAGGTAAACAGCTTTTCTCTTTTCTGATGTAAAACAGACTGAAACCAATACTCTACATTCCCTGGCAAGTGGGGACAACATATTATACAGTCACAGTGGTGCGGGATCGTGCGCTACTCTCCCTTCCTGAGGTATCGGACAAAGAAAAGTGAGCCTTCTACTCGGAAAAAAACATCTGCCAATGTACTGTGGGCCTAATGAGCTATTAAGAAACATGCCCTCGCCACCAAAAATGCAATTAGCACATTCTATTATAAGCCCTTAATTATGGTAATACGCTAATCTTAAACAAATCCACGGCACGCTGATTACTGGAGCCTGCCAGTTCAGTCTGTCTGTCCAGGGATCAGCAGGTACCAAACAGGTCAGTCACTGGGACAATTTCAGAGAAAATGTTGAATATGCATTTGCAGTAAACAATCAAGACGGAATGTTAATTTGGGTCAATACATTAGCATTTGGATGAGCAAAATCACAAGTTTAATGAGGATGCTTACGCCGGAGTCAATCATCCTTTGCGCCACTCTATTTATTCCCTCATTAATCACATTCAAATGTTTGAGACTTCTTCAATTAAATGTGATTCCAGTCAAAGGCTCTTGTCCAATTAGCCCTTTTTGACCTCCCACCCAGCCGGGCAGCTTTAGACACAGAGACGGCAAACCAGAGGTCCCCAGAACACAAGAGGCTCCTTGTAAAAACAACCAGCAGCAGCAGCCCAGTTCAGCTGCAGCGCCTGAGGGTGAGTCTGACAACTACAAGTCACCCGTCTATCTGCCATACTCTCTCTCTCTCTCTCTCTGTGTTAGGAGAAAATGGTGAAAGACCATAATTGGTAGGGGTGTGTTTTCTCAAAATGCATCATTATCCATGTTTACCAATATGATACATTAGGATACTACAGGCAAGGCAACATACTGTGAATTCATTTGAACATTTCAAGTGATGTAAAACTGTCAGCATAGTAAAGACACAATGACTGTTTGTCAGTTTAAAACCAGATGCTTAGCAGATATAAACAATTTTTTGGTTTGACCAAAAGCCATGGACACTTGCAAATGCAGACCAAAAATAACGAACAACTGGTTGGAGGTTTTGAATGTGAATTTCAAAAATGAAACAATGCCATGAATATTCGCACCTTTATGTTATGATGAAACAAAACATTACAAAATCCAGGATAGTCCATTCTTAACCAGCATCTAAATACTATAACAATATTCACAAATATGATCCTAGTTTAGGAGACCAGGAAATGGTGTCCATATGGACTACAGGTCTCACAAAGACCATCAAAATGATAAGGTAGCAAATACAACCCCTTACACGCACCAGGCCTGACCCTATCCCTGCAGGTCATTTCCATAACCACATTACTGAGGCCAGCTGCTACATATAAATGCTGCACTGTGAAAATACCCACAATTGGATTTAGGAATTCATGGTTCTGGCTTTCTTTGTTTTTGTCGTTTGTTTTTTTTTCTCTCCACCTCCATCATTTTTAAACAGTCAATCCACCTGCTGAGAGCTCACTCACTGTAGGCCTGCAGGGTTAGGGTCAGTAAAGTGGCTGACCATTGGAATCAAAGTGTTATTTCTAAATTGATGGGGAAACATCCTTCTTGAAGACAGACAAAGCCAGTGTCTTGTTCCAATTCCATATACCTCTCCTACCCTTCCCTCTGCCCCACCTGCCCTCCTATTTTTTGTGTGAAGCATCTGTTCATGCAGTCAGACTGCCAATTTCTGTTGAGCCGGTCGCTGGCTTGGAGAACTGTGCAAGGTGAGCATGAGCAATTACTGAAGTTCCATACAGAAATAAACAGAGCTGTAGTGGCAGCACAATCCACTCTAGACATGGCAACCCCACCAGCGCCACACTCTGGTCAGGCAAAGCAAATTTTTTTTTTCCAGACTGTTACTAATTTTTGCTAGCACTAATCATTGAAGATGGGTTTAGGATGGGTAGGAGGTTATTTACAAAATCGAGAGGGTGTTAAATCTGTGGGGGACTGGAAGGGGTTGGATATGAGTAGAGACTGATTAATTTCCCTTCTCAGCAGGTTACTGTATGAGAAGACTGGCAGCCCGGGCAGGGGCATCGTGGCTCATTTCTTTCTTGCTAACTGCTACTGCAGCAGTGCAGCTTAGAATCTAGCGGCAGAACCCAATCGATTGCTCCTGTGGCGGCAGCAGGGATTGGATAAGAGGCTCCTGCTGGCATCCGGCCGCCGCCTGCCCAAGCAGGGAGAGCTAATGGCTGATTCCAGGCCCTGGTCACAGCACACAGGGAGGGGGGCAGAGGCTAGCTGAATCACAGTCATTACCACAGAGGCACATGCCCTGTCTTCACTCATGCACCTTTTACTCTGTACTCTTTGGGCCTGCCTGGATAGGGTCACTAATCAATGCCTGCATTCTGGAGTCACACCTCCTGATCACAGCTTAACACAGAACTGAGGGCTCCAACAACATACTGCTATGGGCAAAAAGGGCTGTGTAGCCATTTCACTGCATCTAACTGGCAGACCATTGTTTAGTTTACACTATTTGGATTAGAATAGTGTTATAACTACGAGCTATTTCCATTACCAAGTAAAGATCAAGAGAGAACAAAAACATATTCTAATTTATTTAAACCTTCATTCATCAATTAAAAAACATAAAATTAAACATAGAAGTGAACAAGCTTTAATCCTAACAAACTTAATGGCACTTAATGAAAAAAAAGAACTGAAGTTCAGGGAATTCCTGAGGAATTCCTTATTCAGAAATCCCACATTTGGATGTAAGAATTCTTTATAGAGTTCTGGGAGAATTATTATAAGACAAATCCCAACCAGATCTGTCGTTTGTTTATAATTTTAGTTTCTACAAGATCCTGTTTTAATTCAGTAAAAATGATAAACAAAATTTGCTTGCTTGTAGATTTGCTCCAGAGAGGAAAAATCGGATGAGAGCCATAATAATAAAACACGCCAATGCTGCTGAGATCCCCGATTGACTTGTCTGGACATGGTATTAAACCTGCACTTGATAGGCTTACTTCTGTTTTAGTTTTTTTTTTTTACTTGCCCTCCTATATTTCAGAGACCAAAATCCTGACAAATTTAGAAAGCATGTTTTAAGGAAATTACCAAATGAAAACTCAGAGACGGAGATTCCTGAGGCATGGGTGACTTTTGCAATTACTTAAGGGTGTCAATCTTTGACTCATATAATGATCTGATTCAGGAACGATTCATAAGAATTTTAAACGATTTGGATCCAGTTTGATCCAATTTGATTCAGTTCGATTCAATAAAAATTGACAACTTAATTCCCAAGTGAGAAGGAAAAGATGAAAAACAGAAATAAATTTAGAAATAGTACACGTTTGATTTTTTACACAATTAGTCAATATGGTCTTTAAAGCAAAGCTGTGAATCTAATATTAACCCAAGATATTTATACTGATTGACAATTTGTATTTTATCTCCATTAACAAGTATATCAGGATCAGGTGACTCTCTACTTATTTTAGTGAAATCCGTGCCTACAGTTTTAGAAAGGTTTAGCTGTAGACAGCACTCCTGTAACCAGATTGTCTCACAGGACATTGTTTTGTAATATAACCAGCGATAGATTCTGTTATTGCCTTAAACTTTGCCGTGTTATTGCTGAACTGCGGTTGGAAAAACTTTTATATTTTATTCTGTCTGCTCCTCCTGTCCTCCGCTCTAAGTTTCGTCAGTGTTGTCTGCCAATGTTGCTCAGATCAGAGCAATACCCACTACCTAAACTCCAATCAAATCAGCCCACGTCACAGTTCACACACCTCAAGTGGCACAACCTGCATAGACATGTGTGAATAGATGTGTATATGTGTCTATGGGCTCGCCGCTGTAGCGGCTGGAAGCGGCCAATGTCGCGTCTATGTCTAAACGTCTGAGTGGGCGAGGCACTGAAGTTGGAAACTGATCTAGGGACAAAAATCCGAACCATCGGATCGTTTTACTGCATTTTAACCAATCAGGGCTTTTCGGACCAATACAGTCGGATCGTGTAGGCCACAGATCGATAACTGATTCAAATAATACATCTTTACACCTGGATTAATTAGTTTATATTAGATAATTTCCCACAGCTCACCTGGCGATCTTGCACATTGTTTGAAAATCACTGGTCTAGAACACGGATGTCAAACATCCAGACCTGATAGTGAAGTTTGAAAATACACAGACACTTTATATTCAAGGTGCTGTTTGCAAAATTATTATGGTTTCATTAAATACAATTAAATAATAATAATTATTTACACTTTAATAATTATACATTTATATATTTTAATAAAGACAAAGTAAAGATGTGAATTAGGGCTTAGTGCGGCTTACAGGACATCTGAATAGATTGTATGTGGCCTGTGAAATAAAATTTAAAAGTAAAACACTCTATGCCAGAGTTCTATACCCTGGCCTTGAGGATCCAGCTTTTTACCAAGAGACAGAGTTTCATGGGTTAAATTCAATTATTCTCCTTCTTTATTATAATAAAGACAAACATAAAATTGTACCTTTTTAGTGAGGCAGTCATCAGAATCAGATGGCATCCGTGTGGAGACATGGAAGATGGCTTCCATGGTAGAGGTAGCATAGTAGGGGGCAGTTAAACCAGTGCTTCCATTTCTCTGAAGACCTCCCATGAAACCACAGTGAGTAGCTAGATCCACCTATGAAGGAACAGTAAATGGAAAGTTAATTTTGGTTCCATTCATGTTTGTTTGAAGGTATCAGTGAAATTCAACCAAAACAATCTGCACCTCCCATCCAAGTCCCGACACAAAGTCTTCGTAAGCCTTGCTGCCAGCGGTATTGGACAAGATGGAGCATTTGTCTTCTTGTCCTTCTTCAATGTAGAACACAGCAATTTTGTGTGTCTCTCGACTACAAAAGATATATTACCAATCAGTCACTAAGAAAACAGTACACGACAAATTTGACAAACTAAGAATTTCTATAATTGGTTGTAATTGTAGCAACTTGACTTCATGAATTAGTATATATATATATTAGTTAAACTATATTCCTATACATTTCCTATATTTAATGAAGTCCGTTCAGAAATCTTCAAAACTTTGGGAAGTTCTCATTTCTTATTCAACTGTGAGTACATAGTCATTCTTTCTTTCAACAGCTTTTCTTATTAACTCATTGACAGGATGTATTAGTACAGTACTTGATGGACAAAGTGAATGATGGGACATTGTTTCTGCAGCGTTCTTGGAGGTAAAAAAGGAAGTTAACTTGTGAAGTTAAATGCAATACTAATGCTGGAATCACAATAAACAAGATCGATGCAGAAAAAACAACCATATTGCCATGCTTTATCATTTTTGTGTCATCACTATATTCCTGAAGAGAAAAAGTCAGTTAAATAATAAGGAAAATAATAAGGCAGTAAAATAATAATATAATTAGAATTCTATTGTTCCCATAACCAAGGTCTGCTGCATCATGCTGTCTCTAGAAGGCACCAAGTAGGGTGTTTGATTGGGAATCAAACCCACACCTACATGCTCTGTGCTTTCAAGGCCGGTTTGCCAACCGTCGGCTGAACACTATGAACCATGACACCACCCACCAAACAAGGTCGAAAGAGTCTAACAGGTAACCACAGAGTCCCAGGTCACCAGCCTCTCTGCTTAACTTTAGGGAGGTGATGTCAGAATAAAATTGTCAGCAATTTGATCTCCGTGCGTGATGCGGCCTGAAAAGTGCAATTCTTCCAACTTAATTTGCTTTGCATCAGACAAGGTCTCAATTCAATTAAGTGTCATGTCAGGAGCTCAATCGCATCAGATAGACAGATAGATTGAACTTTTTATAAAACCACTTGAAATTATGCACATCCCTCAAGAAGATAAAGACCATTTCAGAAACTCCAATAATGCTGCGTGATTGTGATAACACACAATTTACATTGTTTGTGTATGTTAAGTTGGCGGTGAATACGTTTTTCTGTTTTTTTTTTTTTTAACGCCATATGGATCAACAAACCACACAATTGACAAGTTTCTTACCACTGTCTGGAATCCAAATTCTTCAGCTCTCTTAGCAGCTTTGGGTTTTTCTTCAGCAAGTGGAAACTTTTCCTGTTTGAGAAGTCTTTGTTAGATGTGACATTTTTTTTTCTTCTTTAGCAAAAACAGATTTCAATTTGGGTTTTGCTGTGCCCTCAATATCACTAAAGGGAAAAATAGGGCGCAGGTGCAAACAGCAATCTCCTACCAGCTGAGTGTATTTTGCACCATCACCATTAAGAGGTGTCACCTTTTAATTTACAAGAAGCACTGCCTAGATGCAGCTCAGTAAAGTGGACTTTAGTGAAAACAGCTGGACATTTCTGACCTGTGGAGAGGAGATTAAGACACTGCAGAGTACTTTTATCTTTGCTCTTTCCCTCTTTCAGACACAATCAAAAACCACTACACAGCCCTGAAGAAAAAAATAAAATAAACTTCTTTTTAAAATATTGAAAACACGGCGTAATTATTTTTCAGCCTCTTAATCATGGATGTGCTGGATGAATGGGGAGGTTGATATCATTGTTGCATGCCAACCACCATACCATAATATTGATACACTTAATATATACTCAATAATATTGATACAATAAAATATAACAATGGGTTTAATCAATTGTACAGCACTGTGTCGGCTTAGTTTGGTTAAAATGAAATGCTGTTAACCAATATTTATTGTGTTGTTTAGTATTGTGTTGCATTTAATCCTACTACAGCTAGGTTTTTGTACAGGAATATAAATGTTTATGTTTGCAGTTGTTTTTGAGACTTTGAGTCAATCAAATTATACTTGTTTTTATTTAACGAAAAACCTTATAAATGTTTTGGTTTCTTTGGTGAGTTTTTGTTGTTGCAATTTTTGTCAGCTGTTGTTAAGATGAAACAGCATTGTGTGTTTACTATGATGACAGTTTGACTATTATAAATTTGTTTAAAACAAAACCTAAAAAAAAATCCTGATTATATTGTCGATGCATCTATATATATTGTATTGCACATTCTCGTCAACAAATTCATAGTTCACATAAGTAAAAAGTGTTTGACATTTGCATGGCTACCTGCGGTCCCAAGAGTTCATTCCAAGGTCGTTTAGTAGTAGACGGCAGTAGTAGAACGGAGATTTTACTTCCTGGGCAGAGGGTTCCTTCTGGCAGGCTGCCCGAAAACTCACACCGGTTCCTCCCTTCATCAGCTGCTCCTCTTCCTGCTGAGCCTGCCGGAGAATGGCCTCCACAATGGCGCTCTCTTGCTCAATGTTCATGCCATGAGGCGAGGGCGCAGGCTGGTTGAGTTTCAGCTGCGGTTGAGGTAAACATTCTGTGCTGGTGTGACCGAGGCTGTCCAGTAGTCTGTCAAGAACATCGACTTCTTCTTCTTCACATTCAGAGTCTGATAATGAGCAGTGCTTTTTTAAGTGTGGGCCCACGGTTGGAGAATAGTGGTGGTTTCTTACGATGGAAATATCAGTGTCAAAAACTCCAGCATCATCAGCCTCTTCCTGGTCGGTGCAGTAAAGAATTGTGCCGTCCCAAGTGTATTTGCCCGAGATGTCTCTAACAATGACTCGCACTTGGGACAGAGGGTTAGCGTGCTGGCCTACCATGGGCGTCTCCGCCGGGATCTGCAGGTATGATACTAGCATGCTGTCGTTGAAAAGAAACAGCTGCAGGTTGGGACTTTTGAAGACCTCAGACGACAGTTCAGAAGACTCCACGTATGGGTTGTCGTGGTTCTCACTAACTAAACTGTGGAGGAGGGCAGGGCCACCACTCAATGGATGGTGGCCCAGATGGTTCACCAGGTGGGTCATGACCATGCGGGCTGTCAGTGGAATCAGCTCCATGTTCCTCCGTCGCTTTTCTTGAATAGAACAAAAAGGGATAAAAAGTGAGAAAATGTCTCAGGGATCACACAAGAGCAGTAGTGTGATGAAAAGCTGAATAACTGATGGATTTGGAATAAAGTTGTCCATCTTTTCAAAAGTCCAAAACGGACTCTTGTCAACCCTCCTTTTAAAGCACCATATTCATGTGCCATCATGCTTTCATCACCCTCAGTTCTTTTCTTTACACAAAGCCAAATCTCATCATTGATTATCAACATGCGTAAGTTATTCATTTTCCACAAAAGCCAGGCCGGCTCACCTCTAAGTAGGTAGCATGTAATCATGAGAGGCAACTTTGAAAAGCCCATTGAGTCTTCCTACAATGAGCCAGCATTGCAACTAGGTGAGTGCTAATGAGAACTACCATCTCTCCGAGCTGCTGAATAGAAAATGTACTTAGTGAATTGCATTTATGTAAATGCACAGGTTTTTACTCCCAACAAAAAGGCACTGCATTCTTTATTCTGCAGCGATGTGGGAGAACAAAAAAAAAATAAAGAAAAAAAAAATGACAAAGATGCACTCTTGCATTGTGACAATGCTATCAATACCATCATCCACCATCAAAGTGGAGAAAGCTCTTTAGAAAGCAGGCCAAGCTGCATTAGAGATGTGTTGGCCCTTTGATGTGACTTGATCAATACAAGGTGTGGGCATAAATATAACTAGGCCAACACTCTTTGGTTTGCCCTCCTACAAGTGTCTTGTTATTCTGGCTAAGGCTGAGGGGCATGTCGCAACAAAGAACGTGGATGAGGTGAAATTTTATCAGAGAAAAGCCTCTCTTTTCTACATTGTTACAGTCGACATGGGCGCTGTTTGTTCGAGTTTTAGAAGTTGATGACAGGAGAGAAGGAAGGAGTGGGAAAGAGTGCACGAGAATGAGAGGGATGGGGAGAAAGAGAGAGGGAGGGAGTGAGTCATGGAGAGATACACAGCCTAATGGAATCACAAGGTCACAAAAAAGAAGAAGAAAGAAAATTACATTTTATCAAAACCCTGTAATGGGCCATCTCTCTAGGGCTGTGCACTAATGCGAACATTCCATTCGCTGTGATGGTTGATTTCCTTTTCAGACTTTTAATAAGATACTGACATTTAATGGACAGGCTGCAAATGGACGAGCTTCTGAGAGTTTATTCTTCCCATTACTCTTTTCAAATTCTTTTAGAAAGAATATATATATATGTATATAGATATACACTGTTACAGACAAAACATATAACTAAATAAAATATATACACTACCGTTCAAAGGTTTGGTGTCACCACTTTGTGTTCTCCATAAAAAGTCACACTTTTATTTACTATCATTATCATTACAACTATTAAAATGAATAGTACATATAATCAAGAAATCAACAAGGTTAGAGATTATGATTAGTATCTGAAATAATATTTTTTACCTTCAAACTTTGATTTCTAAAAGAATCCTCCATTTGCAGCAAAGACAGCATTGCAGTCAGGTGCAATGGTTGCCTAATCGTCTATTATCCTTCTGACGCAACGAGCAAACCCATTGTACCAAAATAATGAGACTTTTGCAGCTAGGATAGTCATTTACGAAATTAACAATGCAAAGAGCATATTCCTTTAATATAAGAAGTACACTGTATGTTCTTAAAGTTATCTTCAATGAAAAAAAAAACAGTGACTTTCCTTCAAAATTAAAATGACTCCAAACAGTAGTGTACACACATGGAAATACACACACATATAGACATACACACATAAAAATATATATGTATCAAAGTTGTGTAAAATTTCATTGTGCGAAATGTGCAAAGACTGAAAGACCAACAATTTAAGAAATAGTAATTAAACCACGTCCCCACATATGCAAATATATTTAAAGGATAACACAATCTGCAGATGACTCATGATGAGGAAGGAAATATTGATGCTAAAGCCAAACTATAGATCCCAGTTAAAGGGGGTGAGGACTGTGATTTGGTTAACGCAGGCATAAATATGAAAAAGTGTAAATATGAAAAAAAGTGTGTTTGTGTGTGCGAGAAAGGTCGTCTACAAACACACACACATAGGTAACAAAAGAAATGAAGCTCAAAGATGATGGTGACGTTGTCAGCACCAGTCATGACATCACCATGAATGACTGAACTGAACATTACATATGATTGAGACATTGATGGAATGGACATGGTTCCGACAGAAAACCAATTTGACTTGTGATAGTTGAGTGTTTAATCAGTAACATTATTGTATGGTACACTCTGGGACAAAGTAGTCGATGCTCTTGACGCTCCCCTTCATCATCTATTAACTACTGGGTTAGAATTAGAGTTAGGGTTACTATTCCTGCAGCATTTTGACTTGCTGCATTCTTTCACATACACCCATATTGTTGCAAACACGTTTAAATCATTGATAAGTGTTAATTTGTTCATTTTTAATATTAGCTGTTTTCTGGTGTCAACATTAATGTTCGCCAAAGACACAGTGTGTTACGTAGGAACATTCTCTGAAGGCAACTCCCATTGTTTGTCTCTGCACTTTTATATGATCATTTATGTTTTGAGTGGGTGTGACATTGAGCGTGGAACAGGTCCTATGATGTTTTTCATGCAGCGCAACTTTAACGCGTCACGTCAACATTTTTTTGATCTTATGCATGTTTGATACATGAGGCCCCAGTGAGAAATCACATACTTAATGACAGCCTTTGTAGATACAAAGAACCACACTTTTTTTTGTAAAGTTACATAGTGTTCATAGAGTAGTGTTTTAAGCACACTAGCCTTGGAGACAGTGACCAGAGAGTCCGGGGTTTGATTCTCAGAGGAAACACAATGCTTGGTGACCACTAGGGGGAGCCTGCTATTACCACCATCTAAATTGTCTACTGTATTCTTACCTTCAGCAACAGTGAGCAGGTTACCAAAGTCTGTAGCAGTCGTTTGGGATAGAGGTGGGTCACAACTTTTAACCTGACCCAACATGAAGTCATAGTCAGACGACAGGTCGGACAGGGTGAGGAGGTAGTGGCTCTGTTGGGTGTGCAGGGTAGAACCAGAGACACAGCAGTGCAGCACCTGAAGAAGGAGAGAGCATAGAGTGACTTGAGTTCTGGTTCAATCAGAGATTTGAACTAGTTCATGTGTTAGAAGTAGGTATTTATGCATGCATTAAACTTATTTTTTATGTTTTGTCTCTTTCATCTTTATTATAAAAAAAAAACATTTTCCTTTTTTTATCCATTTTTATATTTCTTTGTTGTTTCTATACATTTGTCCTAAACTGTAAAAAAACCCCACAATACACTGATGTTCAGATGTGTATATACAATGTTTAGATTTTCAATTATCAGAGGTACCTGAACGTACCTCATGTCAAAGACCTGCCTATTCCCCTCTTTGCCAAACAAAAGTAATCATTATTTAGTGATAAAAGGTGATAAAAATTTAGTGATAGGAAAATATATTCTAAATATTGTTTTTTTTAGTTTCACATTTCAGGAGATTTTCTAAGAGATTTTGTAAGATAAAAAACAGTGAGGGTCTTCACTCCACACTAATCCATTTCTCCTCTGATGTGTGAGTGTATGGCTCTGTATAACAGATGGCAGAGCATCCGTTGGAAGGGTAGATAAGGCGCACTGGGGCAGTTGATTAGAGATATTGTACAGGTTTACACTGTTTGATTTAATTAAGACTTTATCCTTGAGCTCCGCTCCCAACGCAGACATGCATGCCCAACCACGCATGTACACCAATGCAAACACCTGTATACAATGTAATCATCTCTGTGGAGGTAGGGCGCTGTGTACGAGATATTAAAACATATGCCTAATGCATGTAAATGAGGTGGGGGATTGGGAGGTGGGGCTCATTCAAAGTTGATCAACTTGGGGAAAGCCCTGCATGGCCTAATCCCATTCAGCTCACACATACGCTCACACTTGGCTTGGAGAACACTCTGGCTGGGCCCTGCCATCTGAAACAGTATTGTGTGAAGCAATGTCATAGACAGTATGCGGATGATTCTAGTAAACAGACCTCTGGCTTCATGAAGCAGGAGGGACTGTGGGAGAGTGATGCTGAAAAGAACCTGAACCAAACAGCTGCTACACCAAAGCCCTAAAGAGCTTCCTCTGTGGGGAGGTGGGGGAGACAGAGAAGGAGGGGGACATAACCGCGGCTGCGCCTGACAACTAAGAGACTGAACCATGCATAGCAACAGTTCCTGGAAGAAAACACAAAGCAAAACAAGTGTACTGTAGTTAGAGGGGCACACACTGTATGGGCTGATGAGAACGCCTCTGTACACACAGCAATTTAAAAATAAAAACACACACACACACGCAGCCCGAGCTGACTGCAAAAAAGGCCAGCTATATTTACAGCTAAATTAGTTTAGAAACACATGAAGCCATGTTCTTTATAATTGTTTCTTTTTAAATCTGCATATTTGTGAATCAGACAGTAATCACATGACGAATCAGCAGGGTCAAGAGTCCAACAATACATTAAAATAAGAGGGACACTGTTAGATATTGTGATACTATAACCGTAACAACAAATTAAGTTTTTAAAACAATTAAATTATAATAAAACCATCGTCGTCCACCCTGCCGGCCTGGCAGATCCCCAAGAATCCGTGATTTCAATCCATTTTTAAATTTCATTAAAATGAAATTTCCAATATGAATAGAAATAAAGCAAATATGATAATATCTTTAGTTAAGGGATATGTATTTGCAAGAATCTGGGGATACAATACAAATAAGTATGTGGTACTATAGGGAAAATTAAATTAAAATGCTTTGGATCAAATATAAACATGTTCTATTTTTGTGGAGGTTTGTTTTCTGTTTGCCACAGCCAATAAACCACAATCATCACAACAGCAGAGAAATACACAGATTTCAGTCATGATGTGGCACTTGTGTGGGGTCACACCTCGCCTCACCTTGCTTAATATCTTATATCTAATGAAACTCAGCGAGCACTGGCTTTTGTTCGCTGACGGACAACCAATCATGCCTAATTGTCTTTGCTTTCATAGCAGCTGCAGTCGCTCTCATATTAAGACATATTCCATTCAAATCTCCAGGACAAGCATTTATAGCATGAGCTTATCAAGTGGACAAAGAGTCCTGTTTGAATAATTGGACCATTTCTTATCAGGGGTGACATCCTTACAAAGATCTGCCGTTAACCGCATCTGCCCAGACAGGAGGGAATGAATAATACCTCATTCACTTCAGCCTAATGCTTGGCCCCTTATCCTGAGGGTCAAACCATAAAATAAAGACTAATGGGGACAGATACAGAAAAATAAAAAGAATTGGTCCAGGACAAATGGAATGCACTACGTGAAAAGAGCAACAACAACAATAAAAAAAATCGAGATACTTATACAAAATACCCAGTGAGGAAACGAAGTGTTGGTGAAGTACTTATTTCTCTGGAGAAACTATAAAGTTAAATGAGCCGTAACCATGAGGTCACATTTGAGGTTAATTAAAGAGGGAAGCTCACGTGGTGGTGCAGAGGTGGGGCCAAAGTGTGAATTGTCAGCAAAAGTATATACACCTGGTGTTATTAGACAGTGGTGCTGAGAGAGAATGTTTGTTTGTTTCAAGTTCTTCTCACAGGTTCAAGTTCAGGCTACTGACCCTGTAGATATAGTCCAACAGAGGGGCTTTGTGGGGCATGCGGTCCTCCACTGAAGACATGGTTATGGGTTCCAACAGGAGGCTCAAGGGAACAGCCATACACCAGTCTAACAGGCAAAGCAGCAGTGACACCAGCAGCTAACAAAATGAAGAAACACAGAGATAACATTCAGGTTAGTTAACTAGTGTCAAAACAAAAAAGAATAATTGTTACAGCGATGTGAGTGGGGCTGCTTCAAGAGAAATGACAGATGAGAGCAGCAGCAACAAAGACCGGTAAAAAAGAGAAACAAGAGAAGAGAACAAAGCACTTCAGTTGATACATTCCTCTGCAAATGCACCATTCCAACATGATAGATCAAGGGCCTTTAGATCTCAGCCATTTCATGTCCCCTCCCTTCCAACATGTACCTTTTTGTCTGCTTCCACTGTTGAGTGCTCGGCGCTCGGCAACAAAAAGGCTATTGTGGCCACAAAGATCTGTGTTGGTAAAAAAAAAAAACAACAAGGAGAAAGATAATTGGATGAGACGCGCTATTCATCAGCTGAGTCAGGGCCACGGGACGAGATGTGTCCGTATGCGGCAACAACACTGGGACTGAAGTGTAAGTGCTCGTGTTTAGCATGCGTTACCTCGATTATTTTTTTGGGCAGAGCCGACTCCAGCCTCTTCAGATGTTCCCAGTGAGAAATGAGCAGCTGAAATGCATCACAGGCGACCTGAGCCACGGCTTTGTTCCCAAACTACACAAAAAACAGGAGACGAAAAGGTGAGCTACTGATGCTGTCAGTGTCCAATGGTAGACAGTGACTTTTTATTTGGACTATCTCCCTATACCAGGGGCTACCAACCTGGTGTCTGGTGGCACCTGGTAGTTGTTCTAGACTACCAAAGGTGCCCTGCAATTACAGTATGCTCTAAAAATTTGAATCAGTCAAGTCAGCATTCTGATGTGTGTTTAAGTCGAAATTATCTGTACTTCTGAAACATAAGTGAAGAATCAAGAAGCTTTGTCACATTGCAATGCTGTCAATACGTGGATGTAGATGACTTTTTATTTTTGGAATGAAATAAATTAGTAACAGTGTATAACAAATTAGTAACAAGTTTTTATTTTTCACTGCATCCCAATGAGGCCCGGTACCAATAATCTATGGAACGGTCCCCAAACCAGGGGTTGAGAACCCCCGTATTATTGTATTGTCCCAGAACTAAATATTATTACCTTCTTCTTTCAGCTTGTCCCTTTATGAGGGGTTGCTACAGCAAATCAATGTTTTCCATCTCATCCTGTCCTCTGTTTCCTTAACTCTAACTGTCCTCCCTCACTGCATCCATCAATCTCCTCTTTGTCTCCTACCAGGTAGCTCCATCTATATGATCATTTTTCTCTGAACATGTCCAAACCATCTCAATCTGAATTTTCTAGCTTTTTCTCCAAACCTTGCTGTCTGTGTTGTCCCTCTAATGACCTCACTCCTGATCCTGTCCATCCTTGTCTCTCCTAAAGAGAACCTCAGCATCTTTAACTCCTTCACCTCCAGCTATGCCTCCTGTCATTTATTATCACATTAAATTATTAATTTAACATCAACAAGGAGACCCCTGACATCAAACACAGCACTAGTATGTTAGTTGAAGTTAGCATGTAGTAGTTGGTTGTAACCTTTATTGATGGCTGAAAACCAAATTATTTCAACTGCTTGAGGATGTAGGAATGAATTGATACATTGCAATATTTAGTTTTAACACCTCACGGTATCAATATTTTATAGTACTGTCTGTATTTCATAACCAATCACCAGTCAAACTTTCCTTGAGTTTGTTCATTTATCTTTTCTTCTTCGTTGATTACAAAGGTAGATCCTTTGTTCCAATGTTATTGCTTTTGTGTTTACTATGATGACATTTTCACTACTATGATTTTGGTCTTAAAAATCTCTGGAGTCTTAAATTTCAAAATATAATGCAATAGATCACATTGATACCTTTGTAAAGTGATATGTATGGTATCATCAGATTCTAGTCAACAACCACATAGAGTAGATGAACCCATGCATATACTGTAGCACAACAGGTTATATTCTAGATAGATAGAACGTTACAGAGTAGTAAATAGTTGTCATGTGTACGACAAAGAAAAAATAATTGTGACAGAATGATTTTTGATGACAACTGTTGAAACACATGATTTTTGCAGTTTTAGTATAAAAATCTGTAATAAACCAGTTACAGGGAAATGGTGCAGCAAATGACTACTGGGTAAAGTAGTGTCGCATAATGTCAGTTTCATCGCATAAATGCTTCTTTGTCTTACAAGTCTTATCTGCCATCTACCATCTGGTTGAACCTGATGTAAAGTTAAATACAAAATGTAATTCTTCTTTTTTTTAAATACACAAAATAGGGTACAGTGTGAAGAGGCTACCATTATGATCACATTTTTTAAAATCTGGAATGGTATAAATAAATATAAATAACTCATGTTCTAACTTACAAACCTGATTCAGGATGGAAACCTTTTCCTAATTTAGTTTAATTTCCTGAAATCATCATGAAATGGTCAGTTCATGATGATGATCAGACGTAAACATTTTATGCACAGCAAACTATACCTGTGATGTTAAATTGAGAAACTAACAGAAATATAGACACAACCTGGTTTGGATACAGTACAACCCAATATTTTCACATAATTCAAATGTGTTCAGAGGCCAGAACATGTATTACTTCCCATTTTCAACATTTACAGGGTAATTCAAGAAAATCACTTAGTTGGCACTTTCCTTTGCTGAATTTAGGCCACTATAGAAACTAAGTCACAATAAGAAAAGAGAGTGACATTGCTGGACGGATTTTAAGAAAAAAAAAATTCAGGTCTAGTCTGGCTGTGATAGAATTCTGGGTAATTTGTCTTAGGTTTAGCTTTTCACGTACTGTGCAGATAATCAGCATAATTTCATTTCCACTTCAAACCATGGCTCATTTTCTTCCAACTCATTGGAGTAAAGAATTGAGGTAGTGACAATTTTCTTTCAAATGTTGATTTCTTCTGTGATTTGAAATTCTTTGTGGGGAAATAGAATTTCCCATTTCTTCCAGCTGAATGCCTCTCAACATGTAACAAGGGCAGACAATGTGGGAAGTGCAGAAATGGCCAAACACAAAAAGGGGCCCTGAGAGTTCAGCACCTGCTTTTAGAAAAGAGACTCTCAGTGCCACTCTTCCCACTGAACCCCCAGCCACCTCCCTCCCCCCCGTTCCCCAGCATATACCCTCTATTTTGGGGCTGGCTGAGTCTGTGTGTCAAGTTGTACAGGGGAGTGATTACTGCTCCATTAGAGCAGAGGGGCAGGGGTGGGTTTGCTCCAGCAGGAAGCTGGGAGATGTAGCTGCTTAAATTGGCCCACATCTACTGCAGGCTAGCTGCCTACAGTAAATTACACCACCTCGAACCCTTTTCATGACACAAGAGAAAAAAAAAATCAGAAAAATGCAAGCAAACAAAGCAACAGATGGTTTTCTAATTCCCTTAAATAATAATATAAAGAAATCCAAAACACAGTCACTGTAGTTTGTCCCAGGTGGGGCCTATCTTTTTGACTCGCAGGCCAGATTGGGTCCAACATTTTGAAAGGGAGGGTCAGGAGCAGATAGATGACACTCTGTGTGAACTAAAATAAATGTCATGCATAAAATACTTTTTAACCTTTTCTACCTCATATATTAGGGAAACATGGGTATTCTAGGGAAAGACAGCTGCATCATGGCAAAATAAATCAGGATAAGGAAAAGGGAACTTCCATGGAATTGTGGCTAGCATGCCTTGCTCAAAAGCTGAGGGCATCCTGGGTAGGACTCCCAGGTTATTTTTGGATAAAAGCATCTCTTTAATGTAGACATGTAAATTAATAGAATCATTTTGACAAATTCAGTCAGCCAATTAACCATCACACAGAGATGATTTCTCAGTATTCAAAGGAGAACAGATAAAATCCACTATTGAGGACGGAAACTACATGAGGATTGAAGTGTTACACAATATGAAGTTGAGCTATTGGTCAGACTCAGCAGTGGGCGGCAGTTGGAATAGTCTGCTGCTGTTCACAACAACAGAAAACCAAAGAACCAAGTGTCTGTGTAACAGTGTGAAAGAATGTCCAAAACACATCACAACACAATATGACAGGAATAAATACAATGTGTAGGTGGATGTGACAGGCATTAGAAAGGTTCTTGGTAACAATTCTGTGGTGAAGTGTCATGTTAACCTTCTGTGTGATTTGTTAATGCACTTGAATGTGAATATATCAGACAAACGCACAAAGAAAAAAACCCTTTAGTGTCTACATGGACCAAATTTTGACAAACAAACAAACAGCAACTAAACAAAGACATTGTAATTGCAACAAAAATGTTTTCGGACCAAATCCCACACTGTATACTGTTGTCAATACCTTCAGTGTTACTCCCAGGATATTGATGGCATCTTTGACCTTGTGGTGGATGTTCTTTTGTATCAGCTCCTCACACACCCACAGACCAAGACTACACATGGCAATGCACCTGAATAATAATAAAAAAAAAATTATAACAATGTTTCTCCTCAGGCCAGGACAAAACAACTGTGAATCATACCTGGCTCCCTCACTGGGTTCTCGTGTTGCGGTTTCAAGGAGAATGTGGACCATGTACTCCTAAAGGGAAAGAATAATGGTCTTCTATTTATTATTTCATTCACATATCTATATAT